>JABCKS010000489.1:0-17704 GCA_018851325.1 Termitomyces sp. DKA19 | reverse complement strand
AGTATAAATTGAAGTATTGTGTAAGTTGTTGGACTGTGAACATGATGTTGAGTTGGGTGGATATAGCTAGGTAAAGTAGGCAGCCAATAAGTTAGCAATTGGGGGTATTATCTAAGATGTAGCATTCCTCCAAGCTCAATGAGTTTTGGTCTATGTATTAGAGTCTTGAGTTAGAATCCATGGGCAAGGATAGGGGCATAGCATCTTTTTGGCCAAATTGGTTAACAACTTTGTCAATGAAAGTGGTTTGCAAGAGTTTGACAAGATGGTTTTCATAGTCCCAGTCAATAGCAATGCCAACTACAAAATGGGGAATACCTAGATTGGATATTGTCCAACCTTGCCACATCTGACTTTTGAATTGTTCATTTCCCTCCGTGCTGCTTATAATTGACAGAAAATCATCAACATGAAGTGCTGCTATAATCAAATCTTGATCAATTGGATGATAGAAGATGTAGGACTTACAAGATAATTGCTAGAAACTCTATGGCACTATGTTGTCATTCACCACTTTGTTCCAGATTCTCCCAGCTTACTTCATGCTATACAGCCCTCACATCAACATCTAAACCCAGTCCTCCTTCCTTTCCTCTCTGAAGCCTTTAGGTTGCTTTATATATTGCACCTCATCTTTTGGGAGAACCTCATATAATAATGCAGTCTTTATCTCAATCTGCATTCTATCCTATCCTTTTGCTGCTGCTAGATGGATTAATACTTGCAAGAATTCCATCCATGCCATTGATGAGATGGTTTTAGTGTAGTTATGTCTATATATTTGTTTATATCCTTAAAAGACTAACCTTACTTTGAATCTGACTGCATTTCCATATTCATTACACTTGATTTTGAATATGAAATGTCCAGTCCTCACCTTTTAACCAGCAGATATGGCAGCTCATGGAACTAGCTTGTAGATGTCCATGTCTTGGAAAGAGTTGAGTTTATCATGGTAGGCAGCTTCCTATTGTCATATATTGCCCAACTGCTTGGCCTCTGTCCAGGTTTAAGGTTTGCAGTTGGGCCTCTATCCAGGTTTAAGGTTTGCAGTTGAGCCTCTATCCAGGTTTAAGATTTGCAGTTGGGCCTTTGTCCAGGTTTAAGGTTCATTATGGGTATTGAGTGTTGAGTGATTATAGACACCTTGAGTGGCAGTCAGGAGATACTTGATGTCATATAGTAACACAATGTTTACAAAATCAGGCACTGTTGAGTCCTGATTGTGGTTCTTGATTCCTTGATTAGGTATTTCTAAGTCATGCACTTTGTTTGCCTCATACTTTACTTGAAGTAATTCTTCTGCAGCTATGGATTCTTGCACAGTCTTTTGCATTTAGGACATTAGTGCATTCTCAGGGTCAGCTCTGATAATTGGATATGTAGCTAGATTGGCAAGGTTGTGGGATTGGTGTCAGGTTCAGAGAACCTGGGAGCTCACCTCCAAGAGTGAGAACCCACTAGTTGGTTAGTCAATAACTGAGAAGGAAACATATAAGTGTTCTGGCCTAATCTGGGCACTAGGCAATGTCCTGAAGCTGATGTGAAGGGGGTGGAGGTGGTTAAAATCCATGGAAGTATTCCACAGACTGAGACAACTATGCCAAAAAGTTGAGAGAGAGAGAGAAAAAGAAAATAGATTGAGTAAGAATAAAGACAGAGAGAGTAGAGAAACAAGAAGTAGACAAGAGTAGGCAATATCAAGACTACCAACTGACTATGAAGTTCTGGGGCTATATACTTAAGGTCTCCAGACAGAGTTGAGGATAGTAGGGAGCCCCCAAGTGGGTAACACCTACCCAAAACTCAGTTTCTATTGTAGTGGGGCCTGGGCATGGTCCAAAGCAGGTCCTGAGGGTGAATCTATGGAGTGGGGCATTTCAAGGCTGGGGCAGGCCCTGAGGGCATGTCAGGACTTGGGAAGCTACCTTGCTGGTGATCCAGTGATGTATAAGGTGTATTCCAAGAAAGTTGTTGAGGTTGGGGCTTGGAAATATATGGGACAGTGATCTAATGATGCACAGATTGTGGATGGGGTCCAGGTAGGAGATGGGGACATCTGAGGGTTGGGCAGGGCAGTTTAAGTGGTTATTGGAGGTGGTGGGTTGTCAGAGGTAGTGGAGCAAAATTGATAGAGTCCTGACAATTGGCTGATTGTTGTCTTATCTGTCTGGTTCATGTTGAAGCAGAGAAGCTCTTCCCAAAAAGATAACAGCATTTTCATTGATAGTGATGGGCTCTTCTTGATGTAGAGCATTCAGCTAATCCAGGGTAGTAATAATAGGGGTGATATGTGTGGAAACAAGACTGTCTTTGTGGCTTTTGCAAAACTTGACATGGTAGGTCTCATATATTTTCCAGTGATCCTTTTGTAGCACCTATAGACTTTGGAGTTTTTAGCATACCTAATCAAAATACACTCTATTGAGCATTCTAATATTTTGGGGTTATGTTCTGCCAATATCAGGACAAATGCCTTGTACTCTATTTCCTATATGTACAAATAGTCAGGATGTTAACCTATCCAAGCCTTGTGGAGTGTGACATTTTCTAAGAATTTAGTGAGCATTTGCTTGTGTAAGTGAGAGGCTGTTAAGTAAAACTCATCCTACATGTTGGGAGGACATCCCACAGCTATTCTTATGGCTCATGCTTTGCCCATCAATGTATAGTGCATGCATCTAATGTGCCTAATATGTACTGAGGTATATGCAGCTCCAAATTATTGTTCTGCACCCTGAGACATAAGCCAAGCTGCCATCCTGTGCCCTTTGAGTTTACCATTGTGACCAGTGCAGTACTTTCCCAACTTGCCCTGTATCTTATTTTCACATGCTGTTTACCATACTGTGAGGTGTGTGAATGCTTCCACTTTGCTATGTAGCAATATTGATCAGTGTTTGCTTGTGAAATCATCAACTATATTCATAATCTATTTATAGCCATTTTGAGATACAATGGCCTGAGGATCTGTAAGATTAATCCAAATGATCTCCAGTTTTTACATTGCCTTCCATTCCTCCTTCTGCACCTTTGGAAGCATGTTTCTTGTCTGTTTACTGAGAATACATGACTTACACTTAGGCAGCTCTGCAGAGAGGATGGAGGGCATACCTGGAACCATACCAGATTTTGCTATATCTAGGATTGTCTAGTAATTGACATGCTGGAGATAGTGATGCCAACTCTCTAGGCTAGCAGAGTGTTTCAGAGAGAATGTGTGATGTTGGGTGGTTGTGGAGTCAAGTTTAAGGCTGTATAGGTATTGGTTAGAGATAAGAGGGCCTCATGCCACAATTGCATGTGTAGATCTATCTATGACTTTTACAGATGTATTGTCAAACATGGCATCAAGGCTAGATAAGGTAGCCAGCAAGCTGACAGATACAAGGTAAACTATTACATTCAGAATGATGAACTCAACATGTTCCCAGTATTCTGTATTCTAATTAGAAGGTGGCTTTTCATAGAAGGTGATAATGTTTGTGACTGAGACAGTTTCTGGAGAGGAAGGGAGCTGTCCAAGTTGGGTCAGGTTGGCATACTATAGCTTTCCATCTAAGCTTGTGACAGCATCAAAGGATTTTGCTGAAGTGGTAAGTTTATCTGAGATACCTTTTTGCATGTCCACCTTCCTCCTCTATGCCTTTTTTGCCTCTTGAGCTTCAGCTATAGATTTCCCTGCCATGTTACTGCCCTTTTGTACACAAAAAGGTTTTGTATGACTCCAACATGGGCATTTGAGCAAGAAACAGTTCTTATAGCAGTTTGCTCCAGGACTATGATTGTAGCCTAGGAGGTCAGTGTTGTGATGCTTCCCTCCTCCCTTTATGCTCAATGCCATAGCATGAACAGACTTTGCCTTAGCATTGATGATGTTCTGGACATTCTCCATGAGGAGACAAATGTCAGTAGAGCTGCATAGTATGTCCTGAGTACTCTTGCTGAGGAGAGTCAATACTGAGTTCTGGAGGGACTTGAATGAGGGATCATTAAGGCTATTGAGGAGTGTAATGCAGGTGAAGAGGTCTTGCATGACATTGCTGATGTCAAAGGCTTGCTTGATAGTGTCTATGATTTAACCAGCAGTAGTCAGAAGTGGTTCAGCAGTGGAGTAGTAGGTTGACAAGGCTTCTTGGAAAAGAATGATCTGTTTAATGGGTCCTTCATGTTGTGCTTACAACTTCAGATCTGTTAAGCAGTAGGCTGCACTGCTATTTGTTACAAGATCACAATGTTCAGCATCATTAAGGGCAGTCTTTATGAAGTTGATTGCTAGTTGGTCATTCAGACCCCAATTAGTATGTGCTTGGGGCTCAAAGTCAGCTTTCAGGCATGTGGAGACATCAAAGATGTGGCCATACAGTCCATTGAGAATCAGGGCATTTTTGAGTTTTTCAGTCCATTGACTAAAGTTGCCATTAGCATGGGAGTATTTAGTGCCCTCCCATCTATGATGGATGATATATTCAGGGATAGAAAGGTTAGAAGAGTCTAAGCTCAGGACAGATATGAGAGGGGGAGCAGGAGGTCAACAAGCACAAGAGAGACACAAAGACAATAGGCAAGGTACACAATATGGCATGTGACAAGATCAGATGAGGTTGAATAAAGAGCAGTTCAAAATGTCTGTCAACAAGTACTTTTATGCAGAAAGTATTTTGTCACTATAGGCCTATAACCTGTTAAAAAGCAGACCTAAGAACAATATAAGATTATTCCCTCAGTCCAATATGATTAACTGTATTTGACTGTACCTAAGAACAATATAAGATTATTCTATGGTCCAGTCAGTTGAGTGCATAAGTTAACATTTGTAGTATGATATACCCCTCAGTTTGATATAGTTGACTGAGGGTTGTGTCTAGTAGTAGTTCAATTATATATATATATCTGTAGTAAACAATAAATCTATTGTTCACTAGGTACTGTGTCAATGGTGGCCCTATGGCACAGTGTAACCAATATTGGCCCTAAATGTGATGGTCCAGAGTGTCTGTGTGATATCACAACATCCAACATCCTTCACTTTCTCACATGCTGCCTTTCTAGACCTACAGAAGTAGGGCATTGATTGACCTAACTCCTCTATTGTTACCTTAAAAGGCAAAATTTTATACTAGCCTTAGTCAGAGTTATGCAAGCAATAACAAAAGCAAACAACTTTCCCACTCCCATGCTAACTTTTCCAGGAGTCATTGCATTCTATATATTACAAGCAACAGTCCATGCCTTTGGTACAGGCCTGTAGTTTTTGCTTAGACCCAGACCTAACTTTGCTATGCTCAGTTAGGTCTTCAATATCCAACTCAATGCTTAATCCCACCCCTTCTCACACATCTCCTTCACATACACCCCCAGCAGGGATTCTCTCTGCTATCTTGCTGCTATCCATTAACATCATTACTGCTACCC
The DNA here is from genome assembly GCA_018851325.1 of Termitomyces sp. DKA19. Classification (NCBI taxonomy): domain Eukaryota; kingdom Fungi; phylum Basidiomycota; class Agaricomycetes; order Agaricales; family Lyophyllaceae; genus Termitomyces; species Termitomyces sp. DKA19. Next base: position 12,289 of record JABCKS010000489.1, on the reverse strand, counting down.
TTTCTATCTCTCACTCTATACCTTCTTGCAGTTCTATGCTGGCTTCTCAGTTACCTCTGCCCTCTAATAGTGGTCCTGTTACTGCTCCTCAAGTACTTCTCCTTACTGTCTCTGTTTCCATCACTCCACTTCTCAGCCTTTCTTCTTCATCCAGGCCTCTTCTCTTAGTGCCTTCCTAAGCAGCAATAGAACTCAATCCTAACACGATGCCCATTTCTCTTTGAGTTCAACACATCTTCAACACAGATTAGTTTGTCTATATTGGTAAGGGCAACCTCTAGAGGCTGTGGCTCAGTCATACAACTAGCAGAGAGAGATTCAAAGTATGTTCAATGTCTATAAGAAGCTCTAGAGGTCTAACTACCCACTTAGCAGAGGGAGATCCAAAAAGAACAAGTTTGAGGATTTCCAATGCCAGTGTGATCCCAAAAGTGGGAGTGCATCTTCATTGGCCTTAATCTTCAGCCTCCTAAAACCTAGCCACTCCAAAGTAACACCATTGGATAGGTCCCATAATTAGCACATTGTATATATAGAAGACATTGAGAAATACTAAAATTCCATACTGTAGCCAAGTCAGGTACTGTATAAGATTAGATAAAGTCGAAGAATATCAGTAATAGTACTTAGCAATAGTTAGAGCTTATTATTGTACAGTACTAGAGTGCTCTAAGCATAATGCCTAAAGGCATAAGAGATGATGGGAGTTGACAAATCAGGCATTAGTGTAGAGAGGACCATAAGCAAGCTAGTTTCCATTGAAGAACTGAAGTCCAATGGAGTCAGTGTAAGAACAACCTCTAGAGACTGTAGCTCAGTCACACAACTGGCAGAGGGAAATCTAAAAAGAATAAGTCTGAGAAAACTCCCTTTTTCAGGTTGGAAAAATGTCCACATGATTAAGTAATGATTACCTAATCAGGCAACAGTGTGGAAAGGTCAACACTATCTAAATTATAAATAAAGAACTACTGTAGCTAAAGGGCTAAAAGTAGGACCAATAGATAGGCTAAGAGAAAGGGCATTAATAAAAAGTATAGTAAAGAGAACCTGGGGAGAATAGGAAGGGGACAAATAGGAAAACCTGAGGAGTCCACTAACATCTCTATAGTTAAAAGATGTTGGGCAGAAACTATTGACAGCATAGTGTCATATGATTCATAGCACCCAAGTCTATATTTCACAGAACATTAGTAAAGGCAGAGAGCAGGAAGGAGTATCAACAAACAGTGTAATGTGAGATAAGTTATCTGACCTCAGCCTTTGGAAAAGAACTCCTTTATTAATCTGTAATAAAAGATAAGTTATCTGACTACAGCTTAAGTTAGCATGAATAGAACTATGTTCAAAACTAGGACATATACCCTCAGTCTTTGGAAAAGAATTGAGGGATGTCTGAATCTGGTCACAAACTACTCTGCCAGGCCAGCAGTGGCTTAGAAAAACTATACAGCAATAATTGCCAATAATCAAACTAGTAAGTGAGAGATGAAGTAAATAAAATGACAAAAAGGAAATCTGAACTTGAGTAATCAGGAAGTAACTAATATCACTGCCACAGCAAGCTGAGAGTTTCTTTCAACACTCCTCCAGCCTCAAAGCATTTGGTTGAAGCCTAGCAATTCAATCATATGGGAATGAAGAGTTTAGGTGAGGGGTTTAGTGAAAAGAAAAGGTCAGTGGGATTTTCAGTTAAGGGTATGTGGATGATGTTGATGTCTCCCTATCTTAACACATTCACAGATGTAATAGTACCTAATATTGATATGTTTTGCTTGAGCATGACCTTTGGTGTACTGAGCTAAGAATAGTGCCAGTGAGTTGTCAATACAAAGAATGGCTGAAAACGTTTGGGGAAGATCAATATCCAGTAATCAGTTGTACATCTATATAGCTTACTGTGCCCCATGAGTCAAGGCCATATATTTAGCTTCTGTAGTTGATAGGGCAACAGTAGGTTATCTTTTAGAGCTCTAGAACATGGCTTCCCCAGCTATGGTGAAGACATATCTGCCAGTTGAATGACAAGTGTCAAGGTCCCCTCTGTAGTTAGCATCAATATATCCAATTGGGCTTGAAATCAGCCTCAGATTGGTATATGATGTGATAATTCAGGGTCCCATTCATATACTGCATCACATGGGCCAAGGCCTTCTAGTAAGCAAGTCTAGAATCACTCTAGAACCATGCTAAGAGTCCAACTACATAGGATAAGTCAGGTCTTGTGGCTGCTTAGGCCTATATCAACAAGTCCAGAGCTTTATGATAGGGCTTATCCTTTATATACTGCTTATCCTCTTCATTTTGTGGCAATGGATATACTGTTAGGACCAGTTCAGTAGGGAGAGAGGTGTTTTGGGGGGGTTCAAAGACCAGAAACCAAAACATTTCAACATTCACTCCAAATAAGACCATTGCAATAGGTGGATGTCTCTGGTGGTTTGAACTCAGTTAACTCAAACACCTAGAATATATTTTAGCTCCCCCATGTCCTTAACTTCAAATTTTGATCCCAATTCTTTCTTTGCCAACTAAGACCCAGCCTTGGTGGTTGAGGCACCTAGAACATTGTTGTTGTAGTTGTCTATGATAGTATGTTCATCTGCACTTTGTTTATATCAGACACAGCTGTCTGCCTAGAAAGCAAGGTATTCAAGTTCATTGTATACCTGGTCAAAGTTATACCACCAGTTGTGGCTGCCCTGCATGAGTTTATAGAGGGTTTTTTTGAGGTGTAAAGCCTTTCTCTCCCCTCCTCAGAAACCTAGCAGGGGCCTTATGTAAATAGTGTACTTAAGCTTACTGTTCAAATAAGCTAAAATAAAATTCACTTGCCACAAGTGCATTCCTTTTACTACCACAATAGCTACCATCATTCTCACTGACTCAAGCCAGACAACTGATGCATAAGTTTTGTCAAAATCCTCCCCTTTTACTTGTATGAAACCTCTTGCCACTAGATGAGCCTTCTTCTTCACAATCTCTCCCTCCTTATTATATTTATTTGCATACAACATCCAATTAATCAACTTCTTTCCAGCTGGTATATCCTCAAGATTTACAATGTCCCAGACATTTTTCTCTCTCATGACATCTACTTCTGTATCCATAGTTGGGGCCCACAGGTCAGGTCTCTTCAGGGCCTTCTAGTAACTTCAGAGTATTGACTGGTTACTATCAGCCTCCATCAATGCAAGGAAGGCAAAGGCTGTGGTCAAGAGGGCCTTAGATATGGCTTCTCCCCTTGCTCACTCCTTTCCAGCAGTACAGGCATCTGACTGAGTGGTCAATGTCTCCCATGCTTCTAGAATAGCACATGTGGGGCATATAGTATGTGGGGTATATGGTGTGAGCAGATTGTTGTAATGCAATTGATAGGTTGTCAGAGTCTATGGATTGATTGGTGGTTGGCTGATCATTGTCCTCAGGGTGTAAAGGTCTGTCAGTGGCCCTGATTTGAGGGGCAATCTGTTGCTGAACAAGTGGGATTGAACCTGCCACAAGGTTCAGAGGGGTTTGGATGGGGTCCTCCAAGCTGTCATCATCAGATACTTGGATGGTCCTGTGGCCTGAGCCCTCCTTGAAGATTACATTATAGCTGGTGATGATCATATAGTATGTCTTATTGTACATGCAGTAACCATGGCACATGCAGTAACTATGGCTTAAATACCCAACCATTACATACTTGACTGATCTAGGGTCAAGTTTTGATCTGATCAATTCATTGGGAACTCTTGCATAGCTGATGCAGCCAAATGGACATAAGTGACCACCATCTTGCTTCCTCCCTGTCCACTGTTCTTCTGGGACAGCATCTGGGTAGCAGGATGAGGGCAGCAAGTTGTGAGTGTAGATGATGGTGGTGGTAGCCTTGTCCCACAGGTTTTTTGGAAGGCTACTTTCTGCAAGTAAGCATCTGACACCATTGAAGATGGTCTATATTGAGCATTTGACAACTCTATTTTGAGAATGGGCATATAGTATGACAGGTTTCATCACTATACCTATCTCTTGACAGTATCTATGCTACAGTTGGTTGACCCACTCTCTCCCATTGTCCACTTGAATAGTCTTGAGTTTATTCCTGGTCTGTTGTTCTGCCTCAGTGATGTATGATTTTAGGGCTGTGAGGGTGGTCTCTCCAGCTTTATTGGCCAAAAAGGTGGCCTGCAAGCAGGATAATCCAGCATTAGTGAACATTATAAGGTACAGTGTGCTGCCTAATAACATTACCAATGCCAGTCCCCACAGATCAATATACACCTTCTTCCCTACTACCTGAATGTCCTTGGAGGTTCCATCATAGGGTTGTGTGGTGTGTTTTCCATATATGCAATCCTCACACATGCCCAGTGCCTTGGAATTTCCTTGAATATAGAGCCTGCTGACCATTTACTTTGCCTTAAGCTTCCTCATTGCCTGGATGCTGGCATGTCCAAACTGTTTGTGCCAAATGTCAAGCAGCACCAGTTTGTCAAGTGATGTTGCAATGAGGACCTTGGGGGGCATGGTCCAGTGCCAGGTGGGATCTTGTCACTGGTTGTTTTTGACACAGAGTTTACATTCAATACTGTGGTGAGATTCAACAGGTACATCCAATTTTTCTTTTCTCCAACCATGAATGTCCTCCTGTTAGGGTCAACAAAACTGGCCCATCCTCCCTTGAACACTATAGAAAACCTTAGGTTGTCAAACTTCCCAATGGAGACAAGGTTTGCAAATAGGTCAGGGATGCACAGAGCACTTTTGAAGATCAATTATGAGGTCTGTCTATTGATTGACACATTTTTTCATACTGTCCCTTCTCCCAGGATGCTGAAAACACCTCTGCAGTTAGCTGAGACACCTTGTTGAGGTGTAGTGTACACTTTGTATTCTTCAAATCCAGAGCATTTAACAAAACAATAGTCAGTCATGCCTGAGTTGGCATATGTCATAATAGCCTCCCCTGCTACTGGAACAGCAAATGCCCCCACTGAAATCTTGACTCCAGATAGGTATGATTCTTAGGGTTCTAATTAATGATTGTAGATTGCTGTGAGGACAGATGGTGATTCCACTATCAGAGCATATATAGTTTGGGTGGCAGGTGCCATTGTGGTAGCCATGTTTACAGTGGTGTTTTGCTGGTTGGTCTGAGGATTAGGTTGGAATGGTGTGGCATTTCTCCTTCATCTAAAGTTTGGGGGAAACTGACCCTCTTTTCCTCCCCATTTTCAGTAGCAGTTCTTGACCAAGTATCCTGTGCACCCACAATTTGGATTGGTGTACACAAGTTTCTTTTGGAGTTGTGGAGTTTTTATGAGGAAGGCATTTAAGGTGGGGCCAGAACCAGCAGTTTCCTTCAAGTGTTCCCAATAGACATTCAACCCTGCAATCAATCTAATGGAAGTCTTTGTTGACTGGAGTGATGCAATGATATAATCCCAGGATGCCAGAAGGGATGAAATTATGACAGCTCTGAATTGATTATCTTTGATCTCAGCCCCCTTTTCAACAGCTGTATTCCATTTTGACTATAGGTTTGCTATATGCTCTGAAAAATCCAGTCCATCTGAGTATTTTGTAGCATGAAGCACATTTTCTGCTAAGTTTGCCCCCAGGTCTGATGCCATGCCATAGGATTCTTTTAGTGTTGACTACACCTTTGCAGCTGAATCCAACATTTTGATTCCAAGGCCAATAAAATTTTTGGTATTGTAGACAATCAATGCTAGTGTCCATGTGTTTTAGGCTTGCCATTTTTGGTAGGAAGGGGATATATCCCACCATTCCATTGTATGAGAGGTGGTTCTTGTCATTTTTGGTGTTGGCATAGGTATTGTTCCTTCAAGGTATCATTCCATGCCTCTGAGTTTGGCAGCTAGAGTAACACAGTCTTTAAATATGAAGTAATTTGTCCCATCAAATAGGAATTCTTCTGGGAATGTGTGTGTGGGGGGGTGGGGAGTTACTGTTTCCTCCTGATGATGTAGTAGTAGTCATATTTTATGTGTGCAATCAATGTCAATGAGTGCTTTTTGGGGCCCATAACCTGTAATATGAGATAAGTTATCTGACCTCAGTCTTTGGAAAAGAGCTCCTTTGTTAAACTGTAATACAAGATAAGTTATCTGACTACAGGTTAAGTTAGCATGAATAGAACTATGTTTAAAACTAGGACATATACCCTCAGTCTTCAAAAAAGAACTAAGGGACATCTGAATCAGGTCATGAACTACTCCACCAGGCCAGTGGTGGCTTAGTGAAACTATACAGCAATGATTGCCAATGATCAAACCAGTAAGTGAGAGATGAAGTAAATAAAATGACAAAGAGGAAATCTGAACTTGAGTAACTGGGAAGTAACTGACACCACCACCACAACAAGCTGAGAGTCTCTTTCAACAAACAGCAGCATTAACTTTGACAGCTGGTTTATCACCCTTCTTCCATTTCTGAGACATTAACAGACTTAGCAGCATTGACTTTTGCCTCTCCTCTACAACCTCCACATTTCTTTAGCTTATTGTCATCCTTTTTGTATTAGCTTGGGCTGACAAGAGCTTGGAACAGTCTGGAACTTTGTAAGTAGCAAGTGATGATGTAAGCAGTAGCAGCTGCTTGTTCCTCCTCTACAGCACATTATTTGGTCAAGCTGAGGAGCAAAAGTACCAATAAAGTGAAGGAGAAGTAATCTTTGTGGGGAAGGGCACATAATATAGTCATGCTTAAAAGTTCATCATCTAGCATCTTGAGGGTGTATCCAGGTACAATGATCCCCTTGCTGTCAATAGTGTTAGGTGACCAAAGGGACTTGATGATCTGCATCACTGTCAGGACTCCACCAATTTCATTCTGCTAGCCCATTGACATCCTCCACTGCCTTGAGAAACCATCCCACTTGACACCCAATGCAACCTCCACCTGTCACCCTCATGCTCTACACATTACTGGACTCCTGGCCTACAAGTTCCTATCCCCTGACCCTGGTAATTTCCCTGGACATGTCCTATGCATTATTGGACCACTGGCAACCCACCTCCTGAGTCTTGAGACTCCTTTGGGGCCCACCCATAGCCCCAAGAACACCCTGTGCCCAGATACTAATGGATCCTGTGGCAGGCCCACCCTGGACCATACCCAGACTCTGCTGTGATAAGAAGCTGAGTTCTGGGCAGGCACCATCTGCCTGAGAACCTCTTGCCCAGCCAGTCCACTCCAAGATCCCCAAGTACATATTTCTGGCCCCACCATAGTCAGTTGCTAGTCTTGATATTGCCTATCTTTCTCTGTTTCTCTATTTATCTTGTCCTTCTTTTTCTCTCTCAATTTATTTCTGTTTCCCTCTGTTTTCTTCTCTCCAGCATAGTTTGTCTCATTCTGCAGAACATTCTCAGACTTAAACAACCTCCACCTATGTCATATCAACTGAACATTGCTTAGCACCCAAATCAACCTCAAAACACTTGTACATTCCACCTTTTGTTATTGACTAAATGACTAGTAGGTTCTCACTCTCAGAGGTGAGCCCCCAGGTTCTTCAGACCTGACAATCACCCTTTCACATAAGTGTTTTGTCCTTGCATGTCCAAATATTCAAAAGGCCACTCGGTGAATTGAAATGAGCATTGGGGACTGATTTAGAAAGAATTTCTCTAAATGTTGCCTGCATCAACATAAATTTTGTTCCTTCCATCCAGCCATTGATAGAGTTCACTGGCTGCTCAATTGCTATGTAAATTGAAAACTGATATGAGCACAAAAGGGTGCCAACTGGTGGGATCAGATGAAGGATAGACTCCTCACTGGTTACAATGTGAGCTCCTTTGATGGACATCAGTCAGCCTGTACATTGACTTTTCCCACTCAGTATACTTGATTGCACCAAGCTTTGACATTGGCAATCAAGAAGTGTAAGTGGCGTTGTCCATTATGAATGATGATGCTGAGAGTTACTGGGTGGGTGAGGAAAAACAGGAGTTAGAAAAGTTTTGTCAATCTGCGACATTGGTTGGAGTAAGCAGCTGGGTCGAATGGCACGGCGCATTCCCGCTATCCCCACAACATAACAACAATTGTCGGTAGACCTTTGCATCGAAGTATCATCCTGTCATGAATCAGTACTTTCTATCTTGGTCCGGTCACGCATCATGGTCATTCAGAGAGTACACTTGTTCAGCTCGATCCTTTTGAGAATCCCTTGAGTGTGAGCTACCGTACATAAGTCTTACAGGTTAAAAAGTGCCTTATTGCGTGAGATATTCTCAATTCGGTCAATGCAATCAATCGTCAAACATAGTCCCGTCCATTCTCACACCCATATTCTGCTTGATATCCATACCCAATAACTTCATCTTGCCCGCCTACATATATATGCTGATTAGCAAAAAACAAGTTTTCCGCGATGTCGATTCAGAAAGCCAACCTCAACACGCTCTTGTTGTACTCGTCGCAGCTCCTGCAAACGTTCCTTGCTGAGATAGGTGTCTTGCTCGGCATTCTTCTTCTTGTGTGCCCCGCTGATAGCCTTCAGATCGGCCTCTGGGTCATATGCGTCGTTGGCAGGCGGAATAAACTCTCCCTGCCGTAGTGCATTCATACGACGTTCATATGCTTCCATGTGGTAATATTTTTCATGCGGAAGGGTTGCTGTATTGGATTGATGTGAGTTCGAGATGAATTGAGAGATCAAGGCAAAGCGTGGCCTTACCAGTGTTGAAGTCTTCCACAAAACGAAGAAATTCCTTCTTATTCTGTTCTTTCGATACAGTTTCAGGATTAATTTTGCGTTCTTCTACGAGCCAGGCGTGAAACTCTGGTCCTTTGGAGAAAATACTGAGGATGGTTGTTATTTACGCATACTCCTGAAATGAAACAACCACGCACTCAGACTCGGAAATGATGCCGTATTTACCCCATTGCGGCCCAGAACCATGCTTTCTCTGTAGTGAACATTTCACAGTGGGAGCAAGACAGATAGATTAAAAACGAACCTTCTTCTTCTCCTTCTTCTCTCGTTTTCGCTCTTTCCTGCCATCTTTACTTTCACTTCGCTTGCTCCTTTTATCCCGTTTTTTGTCTCGTCTCCGCCCTGTCTCGTCTCCTGACCCAGACGAGCTACTAGACACCGACCGGCGTCTATCTCTCGAGCGCCGCCCCTTTGTAGCTCGATCTCTTGACCTGGAGCGTGAGCGAGACAGGGATGTTCTCTTGATGCCATGACTCCTGCTCTTTCTTCTGGATTCTGAACGCGACCTGGAACGTCTTCTTTTCCGCGCAGGACTGCGGCTCCGGCTTTGACTTGGACTTCTCCATCTTCTGTCAACTTGCCTACCTCTCTCATCATGCGACTGGCCCGAACGAGAATGTGCATCGTTATGGTGGCCATCGTATCTAAACCTGTGATAGTCATGCCTAGGAGATTCATCTCGTCGTTTATGCTTTGGAGATGGTGAGCGAGAGCGCGACTGATGCCGCTTCCCATCTCTACTTCTCCCCGACATTCTTCCTATGCGAAAGAGTCGATATGCTGTGTTGGCTGCACGCGACGAGTTAGGAAACAAAACTAGGCGCGTATTTGTGCGTATTGATTCGGGGGTTGATGCATGATGACGCATTGTCAACGATCCGAATTCCGAATTACTTGAGAAATGAGTACTACCACAAGTTTTGACATCGTCGTGTTCGGCGCGACAGGTTTCACTGGCCGACTGATAACTCGTTATCTTGTGTCGCACCCTCAGTTCACCCAAGGTCTCTTCTCCTTTGCTATCGCTGCCCGTTCTCAGTCAAAGCTCCACGCATTGGTACAAGAGTTGAAACTACCTTCGAGTATCAATATCATTCAAGTAGATGTCACCGATTTTGAATCTGTAGAAGCCGCTGTACGAAGGGCGAGAGTCGTTATCAACACAGTAGGCCCATACTGGCGCTGGGGAACTCCCGTAGTTAAGTGAGTATCGATTTACAACCCATGCATGGCCGCCTCAATTGATCAAACCACTTTTCTCCCTCAGAGCATGTGCGAGAAATGGAGTGCATTATGTTGACCTCACCGGAGAATCTGTATGGATAAAAGCCATCGTAAATGAGTGGGTTCATCTCCCAGTTGCAGTAACAATATATCGCGGTAGACTTTACATTCGGACAGGTTTGATTTCCTTGCGACCAAAACCGGTGCTATTATCGTTCCTTCTTGTGGTTACGACTCTGTACCCTCGGATGCCTCCGCATACCTCTCAAACAAGACCTTGAAAGCATATGGTGAGTCGTATTACGCATAATTCGGTGTTTCGTGCTCACGAGACACGTCTTGAGGCGACTATGACGTGGCAGCCTCCATATCCGGTCACAAAGTACGAGGAGGCGTTTCAGGTGGAACCTTGAGCTCCGTCTTCACACTTCTAGAAGATGTCCCCCGAGACAAATTGAGAGAAAGTGCAAGGGACTATTCCTTGAGCCCTGGTGCGTTTGAGTGTCTTGCCTCCAAGAAGGTTCCTCTTCGATAATCTCTGTATTTTCAGTGAGAGGAGGGGTCTTCCCAGGTTTCCGTCTTCTATACAAACAGCTGATTCCAGGAGAGGCCTCAGTCCCTGGTTCGTTTTTCTTCATGGCTCCGGGTAATACGAAACTTGTACAGCGTACATTTGGGCTCTTGGAGTTACAAACAATCGCAGGTATACCAAAATTACATTTCGTGTTGTCTCATACTAACCCGTTAATAAGCCACGCAACTTGGCTTATCTGCTGAAGCCGCGAAACGGGAGAGTTATGGCCCATCCTTTGCATATGATGAGTTTTTGATAATACCTTCACGTTTCTCTGCGATCCTGTTTTCGGCTGTGTTTATGACGGGCTTTACGTTGTTCGCTTGTCTTTCTCCGGTACGATTGAGGGTCTCTTGCATCTGATTTGATTTACTCATGGCTTGATGACGCAGCTTCGATGGCTACTTAAAAAATTTGTACCTGCACCCGGGTCTGGGCCGTCTGAAGAGTCAGTAACGAAGTTGGGTTGTTATCAGGATGCAAGTCTAATCTGAGTCACCAGATTTATGGAGAAGGGTTTTTTTGAGACCATTAACCACACGACGTCTGCTTCGACTCCGCCTGTGCATGTCAAGACTGTCTTCAAAGGTGATCGCGATCCAGGATATGCGCTCACAGCAAGTACGTATATTTCAATCCTCACCCATTACCTATCTCAAAGTCTAATCCTGTTCTTAGTTATGATTTCTGAGTCAGCCCTGTCCCTTCTACTCCCTCCCATCTCTAAGCCCGCCCCACCTTCCAAAACATCGCTCCCGGAAGGCCTGCCCGCTCTTGCCAAGAAGGGCGGCATCTTGACACCCATGACTGCCTTTGGCAATGTGTTGATCACGCGTCTTGTTGATACTGGGCGGTTCTCTTATGAGAGCCACGTTATAGGTCAAGCTTCCAGCAGCGAAAGGAAGAAGGATGCGTAAACTCTTTTAATGCTGTTGAGACAGTTTTAAAACATCTCTGTATTTTCATATCGTCTGTCCTTTGACCCGTGAAGCTGTGCTCGTTCATTCTATATTTCTACCTGACTGGATAGAGTCTTATTACCATACCTGTGTCGTACTAACGTCTGTATATCATCACAACTCTCGTTTCTGTCTTTTTCTGCATCGACACCAATTCCATGACCACAGTGTAGTCTCCAAATCTGTTCTTCCTGAATGTCTGCATAACCCCACATGAGTTGTATAATCCTTGACCTGGGAGTACGGTCGGTGCTTTCGCCGACCAGGATCACATCTTCAATGACTATTGTTCCCCTGCGACTCTTAAATTCAAATTCTTTCTTCCAGCCACCCATCTTCGGACCAATCTTCCTTCAGAGCTGGACTCGCCCGCATCAAGAATGTCCTCATATCAATTAAAGCTTTCAAGGCCCGGATTATCTAGGTCCCTCCTAATATGAGCCCATCTTGCAAGGCCCACTCAGCTGTATGCACCGACTTGACCCCACTACCCCATTGATTCTGCAGGGCTCGAGCAGCTCATGCTACTGCATCCCCTTGTGCACCCTCCAGTTCCCCTGCCAAATGTCCTGAAGGATGTTTGCCTTATCCTCTTAGACCACAATCCCTTCAAGAGCACAGATGGCAAAGAGTTCCAGTTTTAGAAGGACAATACTATTATTGTCCCCAGTTCTGTCACTTATGATCTGTTACTGGGACAGTGTATCTAGCTTGCCCATGCTCCTTCCAGGTTTGTGAAGTCAAAGTTGGCTAGGTACAAGGATGATCAAGCTTGTCATTGATTGAGTTTCTTAGCTG
>JABCKS010000488.1:4886-16000 GCA_018851325.1 Termitomyces sp. DKA19 | reverse complement strand
TCATCTGCTTATATACATCAGTAAGGTTAATTTTTGACCTTATAGGCACATAGACTACATTCTTCCTGATAACTTCCTAATTGGATAAGAGCATCACATCCTTCACCATGTTATCATTGTGTTGATGTGCATCTAGTGCCATCCACAATGACCCATTCTTGTTGAAAATACATAGTAGAGGTGCAGCCTGGTTAGCTGCATATGGTTTCCACCACTTTGCTTGCACATAGTGGTCAATTTTATCCTGCAACCACTGTTGAAGTAATTTTGGGCACCTTGGTATAAAATATGAGTAACATTTGGACTTATCTATGAGGTTTATTTTGTGGTTAACCTCACACTATAGAGGTAGTTCCTCCTTTATACTATTGACAATGTTCTGAAACTCATTATACCACTATTGCTAAAGGCACAGGCAATAAAACCCATCTGTTACTGAGTACCATTAACAACATCTCCACCAATCTTATCTGCACAGCACATAACTTAGGAATATGGTATAAAAATGGCCTAATATTTGATATTTTGTTGATTCTTGCAGATTACAAGCAAGTCACAAGTAGTCTGGACTCAAGGTCTGGAACAAGGTAGCCTTTTGCATGAGACCTTAGCAATCACAAGATGTTTGGGATCACAAGCTTCATCATATGAAGTCTAGCCTTAGGATCTAGAACAACCAGACCAAGAACCCCCTTAGCAACAACTCTTAGTGACACAAGCACTTCACTTCCAAAAGACAATCCAAAAGACAATGGAATCTAGTCTCAGAAAGACAAAAGGGAAATAAAAATGGTCAGGCAGTTGGTCAGGTAGCTAAGTATGCCTGCAACAGTGAACTAAGCCCAGAATAGAGTTGGACACTTATAGAAATGAGTAGTCTCCTTACATCACCCCCCCTTAGGGTTTGTCACTCAAACAAACAGTGTTCAACAACCCCTGGCCAGATGTAAACAATAAGCAGTATTACCACTGTGTTGTATAGAGGTGCCCTAGTAGTTGTCAAGTTCTGCTGACTATAGAGGCACAGCTTAACTGGGCAAATCCTTACTAGGCAAATGTAATGTTCTGTGCTTATAATCTGGCATTCCAGGAGAGTCCAGACTTTAGATATAGGTAGTAGTAAGCTAATAGAAGTGGTTTAAGTAAGTCTGGAGGAGTCTGGGAAGGGTCTCAGATGGAGTATATTAGTTAGTGGAGCTTGTGTCAGGCATGAGTTAGAGTAAGGAGGCTTTGTAGAGATGATGGAAGTGGATCAAAGGCTGGATTAGGGTTCAGTTAATGGAAGGGGATGTCAGGGTTGATTGTAGAACAAGTCCAGGGTTAGTGATGAATGTCTGGAGTTGTAAGGACATGAAAGGGAATAATAATAGAGAAAGGGGATAATAATAGAGGGTTGGAAAGAGTCAGGGTAAAAGGGGACTTAGGCATACTGGAAGAAAAATGGAAACAGGCAAGATGAAATAGAGTCAAGGCAAGACAGAAGCAAAATGAGATAGATTGATAGACATGAGACTAGAGATGGAAATAGAGATGAAACTGAAAAATATGAATATGAGTAGAGAAAATATCAGTAATATCAAGACTGCCCCTTTGTAAATACTGCTCTACAACTTATATACTAACTATAGGGCTGCTCCAGGAGAGGTGGGTCAGGTGACAGGGCTTGTTAGGGCTACATAGGTCTGGCAGGTGTTGGTTCTGATCAGTTGGTGGGCCATGGTAGTATAGAAACATGGGCCATACTGAGATTGTTGAGATGTCCCAAAGGGTTGGGTAGATTGTGGAGATCAGTCAGGGGCATGTACCAGAATCTGGAGAATTATTGGGGATTACTAGAAAAGCATTGAGGATTGCCAGGACCAGTACTAGGGTGGGTGAGGATTGAGGCAGGGTTGAGGGAGTCTTAATGGGTTCTCTGGGGGTCAGTGGGATGTTAGGGAGAGGTTCAGAGGTCTGGGGATGGATTGTGACATAGGGAAAAGTCAAGATTGAACTCCAAAATGCACTTTATATTTCCAAGTATCTGTATACCTTATCTTGGTCAATGTATTAGCTATGTCCATGCACTCATCTATTACTTTCAATAAGAAGGGCATCATCATCACCAATTCTGGCAGTGGCACACTACTTGCAGCAGGACCTCTCATTCCAGGTCATTGACTATATATGCTAGATCTCCAGAACACTCTAACCAAATATGCTCTCTCAATTTGGTACTCCATCAACCTTAATATCTGGCACTGGCATCTTGGTCACACAAACTATCAAGTGATTGCAACTATGGCATACATTGGCTTACTTCCAGGTACACCCTCAGCCTTTCTCCTTACATAACCAAAGTGTGACCTTTGCATTCTTGAAAAGCAGATGAGAATTCTGATGCCTGAGGTGTGGGAGGAAGGGCATAGAGCAATGGACATATTGAACATAGTTTGAATAGATCTAACAGGACCTATGAGTTACAGTCTCAAACAAGGAACAAATATATAATGGACATTGTCAATGATTATACTAACATACTATAGTCTATTCCATTTAAGCCATGGTCCATTTCACTTAAGCCATAGTCCATTCCACTTAAGCCATAGTCTATTCTACTTAAGCTATGATCTATTCTACTTAAACCATGGTCTATTCCACTTAAGCCATGGTCTATTCCACTTAAGTCTAAACTAGACATGCTTTCTGCACTCAAAATAATGGAAAAGGCCCAGAAATTAGAGACTGGTAAAAAAGTTAGTATATTTTGTACAGGACACATCAGTGAACTCAAAGGGAACAACATGGAGGCCTGGCTTTCATCTACAGGATCATAACACAAGTATAGGGCACCATATACATTTGCACATCTTGGGCATGTTGAACAAATGCACAGAACTCTTCAAGGCAAAGCATGAACCATGCACCTAGCTTCAAAATATTCTGAGTCACTATAGGATGAGTTCTATTTGACTGTAATGTACTTACATGCCAAGACATCAATGAAGTCACTTGGTAGGAAAACACCCTTCCAGCTCTGACATAAGCACATTCCAGACTACTTATACATGCAGAAAATAAGCTGTAAGGTGTTTGTGCTAATACAGAATCAGTATAACTCAAAGCTGCATGGACAAGGAATAGAGTGTCCTTATTGGCTATGGACAGAACTTCAAGTCATACCATTGTTATAACCTGAAAACATGCAAGATCTACAAATCTTACCATGTGCAAATTCTTGAAAGACATGATGGCCACTCTATTTTGGTCCCTCATAGAATAGCAAACAATCAACCAACAGAGAAGCTACTGGAATCCATTGAGCAAATAAGAAACTCTGGAAAGGAGGCCCTCTTTGCCATCAATGATAAAGATGAAGCACACATACCATTGAAAGACAACATGCCCAAGGCATGTATTAAAGAGCCATTATCTAAAGAACTGCAAGCTATAGGACTAAGACAATCAGGTTATATACCTATGCCCTCAGCATGTAGCCAATCAGACAACTCACCTATTACCAGGCAAGAATGCACAGTGTGAGAATCACAAGAGTCAGGTGAGCAAATCAGAGCAGCCAGGGCAGAGAAGAGACAAGAACAGCCAGTGGTGCAAGAACACAACATTGCCAAAAACCAACCAGCTGTGCCAGCACCTATTCCAAATAACAACAACATTGCAATCATCAAGGATGCAGCCCATAATGATGTTGACATCACTGATATTGTATCCATTGAAGACCTGGAATGCCTCCTATACACTGCCAAATCCC
The DNA here is from genome assembly GCA_018851325.1 of Termitomyces sp. DKA19. Taxonomy (NCBI): domain Eukaryota; kingdom Fungi; phylum Basidiomycota; class Agaricomycetes; order Agaricales; family Lyophyllaceae; genus Termitomyces; species Termitomyces sp. DKA19. Next base: position 12,249 of record JABCKS010000488.1, on the reverse strand, counting down.
TGGAAAATCCTATGTCCCTTGATCTTAGAGATGAGCCTTGCACATGGAAAGAAGCACAGCAATCTTCAGACAAAAAATGATGGGAAGAGGCATACAAAGAAAAGCTCAAATCACTTAAGGACATGGGCATTTGGAAACTGATTCCAAGAAGCATGGTACCAGCTGGACAGAAGGTCTGAAAGAGCAGGCCTGTCTTCAAGATCAAGCATCATGGGAAAGCCACATGTTTTAAGGTCAGACCTGTGTTCAAAGGGTATGGACAAGTTTATGGCCAAGACTATACCAAGACAACCTCACTGACTGCATGCATGGAATCATGGCAAGTCCTACCTCATTTAGCAGCAGTGCAGGGCTGGGATGCCATACAAATAGACATGAAGACTGCCTTCTTATACAGGTTACTTCCCGATGATGAAATCCAGTACATGGAACAGCCAGAGGGCTTCAAGGAACCTGGTAAGGAGAACCATGTATGCTGCCTGTTACAAGGTCTCTACAGGATGAAACAAGCAGGACATATCTGGAACCAAATGCTCAACAACAACATGGTTTGCTGGGGATTCACTCACCTTCAATGCAAATCATGTATTTACTACCTGAAGGCAAACTCAGGGATCACCATTGCAGCTGTTCACGTCGATGATTTCCTATTGATAGCTAGTAGCAAAGGAGAGAACAAATGGTTCAAAGAGCAGATATGCACCATGTGGACAATCCCCAACCTAGGTCTCCCAAGATTTGTCATTGGTATCACAGTTGAATGGGACCGCAACAATGCAAAGGTATCCCTGTCTCAGACAGCCCTGACCAACACGATCATCTGCTAATTTGGCCAGAAGGATGCTTCTCCCTTGTCGCTGCCGATGGAACCCGGCCTGGAGCTCTGCAGGATTGACAGGACGACCTTACCCAAGGAGGAGCAGCTCACTCTGCAACGTACACCATACCAGTCACTCGTAGAATGCCTGCTCTATCTCACCATATCAACTAGGCCCGACATTGCATATGCAGTCCAACAGCTCACCCGATACGTGGACTCATACGCCACCATACATTGGAACGTGGCGATAAGACTAGTCTGATATCTAAAGGGGACTCGCGATTTGAAGCTGACATTGGGAGGTAACAGAGATAATCCCGTCGACCTCACTGGCTTCACCGACTCAGATTGGGCCAACTGCATTGATACGTGGCGGAGCATAGGCGGGTACGCGTGGAGCCTTGGGACTGGATCAATATTTTGGGCAGCAAGAAAGCAGAAAACCGTCGCCGCATCCTCATGCGAAGCCGAGTATATGGCCGCTTTCAAAAGCGCCCAAGAATGTGTGTGGCTACGGGCCTTATTGAAAGGAATCAGATACAATATCACCAGCAAGCCCACCACTATCCTCTGCGACGACAATGCCGCCATCAAGCTCTCTGAAGATCCCACCCTACACTCACGCGTCAAACACGTCGATATCAAGTACCAATTTCTCAGGGAACGAGCCCAATCAAATGAGATACGCATCCAATACATCAACACGAAATATAACGTAGCCGACCTGTTTACCAAGGCTCTTCCGTCGACCCAATTTAAACGCTTGCGTACACTATGAGTACTCTCGTAACACGACTCCATGCGAGGAGGAGATACGAATGAGCTTTCCGGTGAGGAGAAGTGTTAGGACTCTGGTCAAAGCACCGGATCAATGCACCGTCAACCTCATAATCGCGCTTGACCCTGTGGCACAAGAACAATGCCGTCCCCCTGACCCTCTACTACATCACAATGACACCATTGTCTCCCATTGTTCACAGACACTTATATATACGAGTACTCTACATACGATATTCTCAGTCACTTGTATTCGATTGAGGACATATATTTATTTACCATACAGTGTGATATTCCCGTTAGGATTCTAACAATGCGTCATTTCGAATTCCTTGAGTCCTTCGATCGATAACCTCTCCAATTAGTGAATCGTTCCTCTTATTTGCTCCATAGACACCATCTTGGTCAGCCACAACTTATTTCGTTTGACGGATATGCACCGTACCAGCCGATGCAACAGTTTACACCAATGCTGTGTGTGGAGCCATGGAATCACAACTACCAGAAACAAGCAAGTATCATTTCGATCTTGCCACTGTGATAGGCATCCGTCGCGTGTAAAGACGCGCCAAAAGTAGTCTAACCTAGATTACTGTCTAGCCGTATCTAATCTTTTGCGAGCCAGTGGAGATGGGAAAAAGGATGAGAAATCAGAGGGAGGGAGGTATGCAAATTCTACAACACCTCACACCCCATACAGAACTTTCGCATTGACCCTTGCTTCTCGCATGACTCTCTCCGCCGTCCACGCTTCCCCAGCGACACGAGCAACAAACTCTGCTGTCCATGGTACCATCGCCGTATGACATAGCGGGAGCTTACCCTTGATGCCCTCAAGCGAATCGTACAAATTTGCAGGAACCATATACGGCGCGTCAGTCTCAAGCACGATACGTAGAGGACCCTGACTCTGGGCAGCCATATTCTGGATGACAGTGGAAGTGTCGGCGTTAGTAGAGTATGTTATAACGCCTGTAATTCCAATGTAGAGTTGGGAGAAATGATTGAGAAGTCGCTGTGCGAATTCAGGCGAGTCCGTGAAGCAGTGGATGTGGATCTATCGCCGACTCAGCAAGAAGTCCATGTCGACAAGAAGAAGGGCGCACTTTATGATCTACAGGCACCTCCGCTTTGAGAATGCGCTCCGTATCCGCGTCTGCCTCGCGAGTGTGAATTGTGAGAGGCTTGCCAAGACGAACGGCGTGCCTAAGCTGCCGCGTGAAGACCTCTTGCTGAACTTCTCGAGGAGAATTATCGTAGTGGTAGTCAAGGCCCATCTCACCCCATCCAACACAGCGAGGATGGTTCATCGCTTCTAGGCTAGTCAAAGTCAGCTTCGTGGCAAAAAAAAGAACATAGAACATTAACAGGTCTTTCTCTACATCATCGTTATATAGCCTAGCTTCATGCCTGTAAAACTGATCCAGCTTGTAAAAACCCAACGAAGAGGAAACATCTCACGGATGTACACCTGAACCAGAGATGTCAGAAAGGCGTCCACAGACGGTGTACAAACACTCAACGAAAACTCACCGATGACGAACCAATAATCCATCCCATACCATACTTTCTCTCGATCCTCCGCCGTCAATGCGCTATCGGCAAACGTTTTCCACAATGTACGAACCGGAGCCTCACACCACACGTCCACAATCGCCTCAACATTCCGACCGTCATACATATGCTTCACAAACTCATGCACATCCTTTATACTCCCCCCCTTGTATCTTGTTCGGTACATCTCAAAAGTCGATGCCAGATGCGTGTGTGTATCCACTATAGGTGATGTAGAAGGCGGTGCCGGGAGCAGCAGGAAAGTTTCAGAAGGGGTGCTAGACTTTTTCTTGCCCATTTTTCGATAATATCCTCGGATTTGTGGATGGAAAAAGTGGAAGGTGGAGAGTCGGCAAGTTCGGTATGGATGCCGACAGAAACTTGGTCTCGAGAGAGAAATCATGAACTATTTTTAGCAATCTATGCACGAAGTCGACGATATGATTCATAAACTTGTAAACTTTCACGTTGATTTTCTCATAACGTTTCCAAGAGCGCGAGCCGTTACTTCGTGCCACTTGGGATCATATTTTCACAACTGGGCTTTCAGTATTATATACCACTGTAGATGCAATCGTATGGCGCGTGGGACCCATGGCCTTATCATAACCTCTCCCATCATGTTGATTCAGAGGATTATCCTTGGCATATTAATTGACTAGTTCGAAGAGTAGGGTGCGCTGGAGTCAGAATTTCTTGAATTTCAATAGATAAACCCACCATTAAAAGTCAATGTCCTAGATAAGTCTGAAGCTAGTAGTCCAATAGAGGACGAAGGATCGAGGATTATATTTTTGAGTGAGAAATGGACAACTTGAACAAGTAAAAAATAACTGGGTGACTCAAGTTATCTGGACTATATTGCGAAGCTGTAATACAAACCTCGAGCTGTTGTATGACTAGAGCAGAAAAAAGTATAGCGAAATTGAAAAAAATCGTCGACTCACTGGCGATGTCCCCGAAAAACGGGTAGGATTGTTGATCCTCTTTAGAAAGTGGACCTAGATGTACACTAGCGGAAGGCACGAAACGCGACAAGAGCCAGTCAAGAAACCTTGCTTGTTTCCTCAACGAGTACACATGGAATCAGATAGATGGAGAACGTATATTAGAGATAACCGTTCTGATAGCTGAAATCTATGTGGCTGTCGTGTCCGTCTGAAACAATGTTCAAATAGTGTTATGATCATTGAGAGCGTAACTTACTAGAGTCAACTCAATATTAAGGGCGTGGGGTATTACCACTTAAAGTATTCCAGAAACAACCGTCGTCGATTTTCAATGAACCCATCTCCATGTGACGCGAATACCTTGAATGTATTATCATTGCAGCCGCCTTCTGACACTGGCAGCTGACTGACACTAATTGAATGAATCTGATGGCAGAAAGACTATGATACCCGCATGTCTGATGAGCGTATGTATACAGGATGAATAAGTGATGCATTATCCAGAAACTTGGAAAGCGTTCATGTAGTACGAGATACGAATGGACAACGAGATATCTGAAGGGTTTCTGTTGACGAGTGACCATAGTGTCGCAGCATAGCTTTCATCAAGTCGCCTCCTTCCTTGAAGGGAATGTCATAGATAGTTCATCCTTCGGACATGGAGACGTCAATAGATCAGTGAATTCCGCGGGAGGTTTGGGAGGGCGAGATTCACGTCCGGAGACAACTCCCCATAGGCCGTTTGCCAGTAGGGCGGACTTCATATTGCCGGCCTATACGTGATAGTTGGTACCATTGAATTTCAGAAACTGTAAGGTTTCGGAAGTGCTATCGTTCGTGGCGGCCGGGGCCCATGACCTGTCGCATCATATCACAAATATGCATATTCAAATACGAGAAAGTACAACATCTTCGACTGTTTAACCCCAGATATTGTACTTTCTCGTATTTGAATATACATATTTGCGATATGCTGCGACACATAGCAGTCGTGGAACCTGTGCGGTTAGCGACCACGTCAATGATGTATTGAGGGTAATGTACTCGCATCACAACTGAAGCAAGCGGATGATACTCCAATACATACCTCTAATGTGCCCGATGGTTTTCCAGGGGTAGCTAGAAGGAAAGAACAGATGGCCCGCCATGAATGGACACGAGCAAAAGCTATCTCTGTGTGCTTGTGACGAGTCCCAGGAGAGCAATTGACTTCTCTTTGCATGGCCAAGGGACTAAAAAAGATAGCTGGCTTCCAATATCTACCTATGGACTTCCAATCCTACAAAACAAGCCGATCTTCTATGATCATTCTGTAATACCAAGAAAATATAAGGAAGACGAGAACGAAAAGACAAGAAAGACAAGAAAGACAAGAAAGACAAGAAAGACAAGAAAGACAAGAAAGACAAGAAAGACGAGAAAGACGAGAAAGACGAGAAAGACGAGAAAGACGAGAAAGATGGGAAAGATGACAAAGATGACAAAGACAGGAAAGATACATAGCAAAAATGTGCCGTAACTCTGTCTGTGACCTGCCTCTATGTGAATCACGAACACTATACATCGCTAGAGTAGACCTCTATCTGGTGACTAGATGAAGAGTTGGCCCGGATGTTCGAAGGGCTACATAGTATATTGGCATGCTCGAAAGTGGCAAGTCTCCTTCCCGACATAGGGCTGATACCAAAGCAGATGGATGATAATCTCTACCAAATTGGGACATACAGTGAAGCTCCTGGGAGCCATAAGGGTGGGAATTTCCAGATAGGGTCAGCAAAACATAGGCAATTGATAATTCAGCTGGGATGAGACTGGCAAAACTATCGGAGACACTGACATTCCAGTTGCTAACAATACAGAATATCACAGATGATCAATGAGCTGAAAAGGTTGGTTCAGACAGATAGACTTGATATAAAACGCAAAACTCAATGGCACTCGGGCACTTACGAAAAGGGGCTCCAGGATAGATAAGTAATGCTGTGGCGTCATACACTGGCAATAGAGACCTAGATGGAGTAAACTCCGGAGGGCGAGTGAACTCTTCATCTTCCCGGTTCTGCAGAACGACATCGAGGGTCTCCAGACAAGCCTGCGGAAGATATCAGAAGAAGTTTTCCCGTAAATGGGCGCGACGCTACCAAGCCTGGAAGACTATCGCAGTGATGCAAATTGGATGTATGATACTATAGAAGTATTCAACGCAGAGCCGATACTTGTACCATAAGATCCAGAACAAAAACAAACAGTGAAATACAAAAAACACTCTGTAAAATAATAGAAACATGCACGCTAAAAGGAGAAGTAGACCAGGAGGCTGGGAGCGCCTAAAGGATGGAGAGTTGAAAGAACAGAGATGATTCCACTACGTTGTATTTATGGTTTGATTGGATCATGATTATATAATGGGTCGATTTTCCCACCGCTGAGCAATCGAGAACCACTTCAAGTACTTATACTCGGATTTGACTTCCTTCCCCACTTGCATACGTATCTTATCCGAATCGGAATGCCAACTTTTTGATCAACTTCTTGTTTATCCGGTGATCGCCAAGCATGTTCTCCATATCCCTGCAGCTCATCAAGTACAGTTCGAGCCAAGACATGCTAGTATTTGTCGTACTCGAGATGTTCTGTTATTCAAGCCCACATGGGGGGGGGGCCGTCTTCTACTATACAAAACAGTGGTCTTCTGATCAGCATCCGTTTGTCTCAGAAGCTACGGCAACATCTATTCGAAGTCTCACGAGCGGATCTTGTACTTTGACGCATATGGTTTGAGACAACTACATGGAACCCCCGCTGAGAGCAGCGGCTAGCCTGTCAGATAACGAGTAAAAATACAACCATGGGACGAATGCTTCTTGAAGGCGGAGCGCATGAAGTGTCTGAAAATAGCATTGTTCTGAGCAAAACGACCTCAACATATCTGGCGAGCCATGCGCTCTGATCTTCTATTCTCATGTCGACTGTATGGTTCCATGTTCATGTGAGGATTCAGAGGCCATACGGTAATGAGCATCTGCCCCTGTCCAGACCTCATATAAAGAACATCCACAGTGCTCCAAGTCGCTTGTGTTGCAGTTGTTCGACTCCGCCATGTTTTGGTTTGCCGCCATTTTTGTTGGTCTCGTGCCCCTTAGCATTGCTAAACCTCTTTCGAGACGTTGGAACGATGTTGCTGTGAAGCATTCTTGGGTCGAAATACCCCGTGGATGGAAATATCACTCGTCTGCCCCGGCCGACTACAGGTTCCCGATGC
>JABCKS010000487.1:0-17723 GCA_018851325.1 Termitomyces sp. DKA19 | reverse complement strand
TCACAATTGGTTAATGTGATATTAGTTGCAGTTCTATACCATGTGCTGGTGTTTGTTTCCAGAGTTGACCCACATTTGGGTCCATTCCAATGTAGTAATAAAGGCCAGTAGTCTTAGAGAAAATATTAGACATGTTTTCTTCTATGTGCTTGAAAAGGAGGTGGTAGTGGTCCTCCTCAGACATTTCTCACCAACTATTCCAGACTGGAATGGCTGATGGTGTTCTATATACTTCTAGACACTAAACATGCTCATTGTCAATGTCTCTGACAATATCAAGGGACATGGTTAGCTGGTGGAACTGTTGTTCCAGGTAGACCATGCTATATATATAGGCATGGTCCACTCAATCCAGTAGAATTCAATTATGCAGTAAGACATAAGTTGTATCATTGTTAGAAAAGTTCTGTACCTGATTGTTGAGTATGTGAACTTGGCATAATTCAATCTGGACCCCAAACTGGCCCACCAACAGATGTCCTGGGTTAGCCACATTATATGTGGCTGCTGCTTCACAATATAATCTAGGGCACACTATGACTAGTATAAGCCATCAGAACAAAAAAGGTTTTTTTCTGTACTGTTAGCACAGAGTGCTCTGTAAAGTGCAAACTCAAATAAAGTTCACTAGTGCATCTGGTAAACAAAGTCTACCACAATGCCCTGCCAGGTGTTCTCCAACTCTGGGCAACTGTAGATTAGTGAATACTGTGCTATTTAATCAAGGTCAAATGGCCTCTTTAGATTAAACATACACATGATATGCAATGCAGTGGTTCCATCCTTTTTTGTATATACAAAGTATAAGAAAGTATGCTGGCTCTTGATGAGAGGTATATCTTCAAGCCACTGCATTAGACTGATGAAATTCTGGTAGCCAGAATTGAATATAAGGAGCTGTATTATGCAGTTGTGCAATACAAGATCAGTATGTTGTATAAACAACTGCAGCTCTGTCATTAGCATATATGCAACTATATAGTCATGGTGGAGTATATATGGGTTTGTGTAGTACTTGTAGAACCTTTCCAACTTGTATGAAGTACTGGAAAACCCCCTGCATACAAACTTGTATACTATTATATACATAATATCCACTGCCTAACTAGAACTGTGTCTATAAGGAGCTATGTAATTAGCATTAGCATTAATAAAGATAGTATTTATCTGGTATGAATAGTAAAAGTAGAACCCCAGGTCTCTATGGAAACATGAGTTGAGCTGCTTAATCTGTAGCAGCCCCTATACCTTCACCTCCAATCTATTGTAGATTTGTCCAGAGAATTTATTCTGCACTCTATAAGTTAGGGTAGCCACTGCCTGTGTCTTATTTGCCTTCTTCTTAGTAAGTTTTTTGTTGCATTATATATACTAAAAGTACTGTATAGGCATTTTGCCCTCTTCCTTCTCTTCTTCTACTTTGAAGGATAATTAACTATAGTCACTCTTGTCCTTCTCAGTTGGGACCATTTGCTGCTTTTCTTTGCTAGCAGCCACAGCTTTGGCTACTTTGGCTACTAGCTCATTATATTATACAGGTATATATAAGTCAGTAGTCAGTTTGACTACTTCAAACTGTGCTGGTAGTGTAAGAACTATAATTATGCATATAAACAATAGTTGTACAGGCTCTGTCCATGCTAGCACATTTACTAAAAAGCTTACAACTTCCATTTTGGTCATATTGAGGGGTAGCTTACACCCTCTAATGAGGCTTCTAAAGTCCTAGGGCCTTTGGAGCATATACTGAGATAGTAAGTCCTTAAGTTGAGGAACCTGCTACCTTCAAGGCTTATGTCTTCATCAGAGCACTTGTCTCTATTAGCTCTGTATTGCCTTAGAATAGTAGGACCTTCTTTATTTTCTTGTCTTGCTGTTTTAGTGAGACTTTACCTACTGCCTCTTCGAAAACACTCAGACTATTTCTAGCCTTGGGCTAGGCTTTAATAAGCATGTCAAAGGGGCCAAGGTTGACCATGTGAACAACCCTGGAGTTTGAGAAGTACCCCTAGATGGGCCTGCTACTATTGCATATAACTTTGCAAAAGAGGTTAGCTCAGTCCAAATCTGAAAATCATCATACTTATAACTACAATACATTTAGTCCATTCTTTTTCAATCTCACTACCAGTCAAACTCCATCTGATAATTCTTGTACTCTGCCTATACCTCTATGTAATTTTGATCTAAAGGCAGAGAGGTGAGGGACAATGACAATGATGATGTTAAGGGCAAGGAAGAAGATATTTAGAAATTTAGGAGGCATCAGAATTTATCCTTATCTTTTTATTTAACTAAAAACAGCTTCTTAATGGAAAACAGCTATGCTTTGACTTTTTTCTCTATGCTGCTATTACTTGCTACAAATTAATCAATATTGCTTCAATTCTAATTGCTCTAATGCTGATTTCCATGCTCTAGCCCCTGCCCTATATCTTGAGGGTCTCAACAACAGAGGGAAGGTGATGTCACAATCTATTTCTGAGCCTCTAAACCTCTTCCCAATGTTCCACTACTCTCCAAAAAGCTTGCTAATACTTTTTCAATTTGCTCTAACCTTTACTCACTTCTGGCACCAGTCCCAGCAATCTCCAGCAATCCCCCTGATCTCAGTATATGCCTCAACTAATCCTCACAACCTATTTGACTCTCTAGAATATTTTAACAATCTCAGTGCAGCTTACATTCCTATATCACTGTAGTCCACCAACTGATTAGAACTGACACTGGCTAGACCTGCATAGCCCCAATGAGCTCTACCATCCAACCCATCTCTCCTAGAGCAGCTTCTATAGTTAGTATATAAGTTATAGAGTAGTATTTACTAGAGGTAGTCTTGATATTACTGATATTTCTTTATTTGTACTTATATATTTTCCAGTTTCATCTTTATTTCTGTCTCTAGTCTTATGTCTATCAATTTATCTCTTTTTATCTCTGTCTTATTTCAACTCTGTTTTATTTTATCTGTTTCTATTTTTCTTCCAGTATATCTAAGCTCCCTTTGATGTGCTCCTATGCTACCCAGTTGCTGTGCAAGAAACCAAAAAAAGTCCTAGAATGCACTGGCAACCAGATAGAGTAGCTGGCAGTAGGAAAGATGTATGAGAGCAAGTTGGTAAATGTCCTAGAGAACAAGAGCTGTAGGAGGTAGAGTGTAAAAGGGTGCAAGTAAAAGGAGTTGCTAACATTAGCCTAAGTTACTAAACACTAACAAAAGATTGCTAAGTTACTAAATGGAAAATAGAAAAGGGATAAAGGACAACAGTGGTAGGTAATAGGAATATTGGTAAGGTAAGTGAAAGATACTAGGGTATGAAAGGAAGTGAAAGGAAGACAAGTTACTAAGGAGAAGATTGTTAAGAAAATATCACTAAGGTTAGTAATAGCCTAGCAATAAAGAGGGAAAAGGGGCAAGAATGTAAGTCAAATGTAAAGAAACTTGAAAAATGGACATGAAAACTAGTCACTAGCCATAGCTGCTAGCATTGCTAAGACACTATAACATTATAAGACATCCATATTTGGTACTATGCTCAATTGAGGATGAGGTCACCAAGGCTTATTGCTAAGCCATTAACAATGGCAAAGGTGAACAAGAATTAACCCTAAAGCTGAGGGAAATACTAAAGGCCAGGTACTTAGGAGTTGCTCTGTCTTTTTGTTGTTTTACTAGGTATGTACAGGGGGTATTTATACTATTTGTAAGTAATGTAGCCTAAAAAGAAAGATGGTCACTGCAGGTAATAGCATCTGCCAAAATGTATACTAAGTGTCAAGATAGTAACCAAATATAAGTATTCAATGTCAAGAGTATATAATATGTGTCAGAATGAAAATCAAGATCATACTGAATATTAGTATCTAAAATGTAGACACCATTCAGGTATGTTAGTAATTGAGACAAGAAAAATAAAGAGTCCAAGAAGTCATATATTCATATATGTATTTTGAAAGAGAAGTGCCTATATTGCTAAGAGTTGTTGCTAGCAAACATTACTAAGAGAGCTCTCAGCAAGGTTGTTCTAGATCTATGGTCTAGGCTCCATGTAATAAGTGCTCATGATCAAAAAAAATCTTATGGTAACTAAGGTCTTGTACAAAGTCTTGTACTAATTCCCAAGTTATGTGCTGTCCAGATAAGATAGTTGGAGATGTTGGTAACTGTACTCAGCAATAAACAGGTCTTATCATCCTTCTCTATACTAAAATCTTGACTGTCCTCAGTCAACCAAGTCCCATGATCACTTGCATAGTCTATGCATGGAAAAGGGAAAGTGCATAAAAGACTGGTTCCTCCCACCTCTCATCTTTCTTCCTCTTTCTGATCTAATTTCTGTCTAATTACTATGGCCTCTACTCTTATGGATCAACTCAACAAACATGCTATGGCCAAGGTCTTTTTAGGGAAGGCTAGCCATATCCTAGTGACTGCCTGCCAATAGTTGACAACAAATCCCTATAGTGTAGCCACTGCTATTATCAAAACATGGCTTTGCTGGTTTGAAACTACTAGTAGTGGGCTGGACTGGTCAGAGCTGGCTAATGTGGACCAGGAGTGTTGGGCTCTTTACAAGCAGTTCAAGGAGAATGTAATGGCTCATGCATGTTACAACATGTAATATGCAATTATTAATATTATACACTTATTACTAATTATTAGTTATTTAATTTGTATATAAGTTGTGAGGTTACTTATGTAACCTTAAGTAGTCTTTTTTGCACAACTGTAGCCAGAATCAATAGATAGGTTCTGACTTATGGTCCAGTGTGTGAGAAGCTAAGTAACAGCATTACAGGGAAAGAGTGGATAAAGATTTTTGAGAAACACTTTAAGTTTTCTGTATTCTTTCTCATCAATTTTGCTAATATGTGTTGCTAGGTTTTCCTTTCTAATTCTTTTGAATATCTGCTGGAAGATTTAGAGGCAGAAATAATAGTAAGTACTGGCAGTGTTGCTTAGATCTAGCAATATTGCTAAGGTATTCTTTAGTTAATTGATGAGTTGTCTCTTAATGATCAATTTTTCTTCCAGCACCCACTGTGTGAGCTGGCAATCACAACCAGGGTAAGCTATAGTAAGGGTCATAGGGATAATAGAGAAGCTGGCTCCTTTACTTCTAAGCATATAGCTGGCAGTATCATCAAGATACTCACAGACTCCCAAAGGTAAAGAAAAGGCAAGGAAGGAGGATGAGGAGGAATTTGAGGTAAGTCTTAGCTTGATTGCTAGTACTTAGTAACAACTGCTAACTTATCAATAGGAACTCATCTAAGACTCTTTTACTGATAAGAAGCTGGTAGAACTCCTTTGCTAGTGGAAAGTAGCCACAGTTGTAGACACCAAGGATGGGTGCAGAGATAGTCTTAGCAAAAGCAAAGGGAAAGATAAAGGTGTTGCCTATAGAGTGTCAGAACTTCAAGGCAGAGCAAGGCATAGTAAGTTTTATGCTATTTTCACTATGGTTTTTGTTAACTTCTTCCAGTATAACTATGGCTAGTTGGAAAACAATCCCAAAGGATGTTGGTACTCTACTGGTATCTAACTCTGCTATCACTATAATAGCTCAAGCAAGGGTTGCTCCTATCATAGTTAATTGTTAAGGAGTTGCAGAGATTAGTTTATTGCTAGGATAGTAACACAAGCTGCTTTAGTATGACAGGCTAGAAAGTTTATCAAAGTGTAGAAGCAGTTAGTGGAGGCTGGCCAACTCATTCAGATCAAGCATTTGAGCTTGAATCTACTAACAGAGCAAGACAGAATGACAGTAAGAGGGAGTGAGGTTGCTAGAGGTAAGAGACCTCAGAAGAGCCAAAGGCATACTATTAGCAATATGAGCAAAAGTAATAGCAATAAGGTACTCTTAGCTTCTGCCAAACAATTCCACACCATTGCTAATAATAAAGAGCCTGAATTGGAGGATGTTGACATAAGGGAGGTGACACCTATTAAGACTATGGGTTAGGAGGATATGGATGAGACAAGGTCCCAGAAGGACAAGACAGAACTGCTAGAGGAGGTGAAAGAAGGACAGAAAGCAGTTGTGGAGGTTATAGAGGTTGAGAAGATGCCAATAGCAGCAGTCCTAGTAAGTGCTAAGTTTCTCTTATTACCAGCAAAGTCATTAACATTGATTGCTAGGTACTTTGTATGTCTGCCCCTCTTTGGCAAGTAGATAATAATGACCTAGTCTGGCTTGGGGAAGACCTAGCTTTTCCAGAGCTGTTAATGCCTACTTCTCTGCTAAGAGAATATGAAGAGTGGGCCACTACAATTAAGTGACATTTCTAATGGAAGTTGAACATTGCTAAGGCAGAATTATTAAAGGTGCATTGATGTACTGCCTAGCTACTATGCAGGAAACTAAAGGAAGTCCTAGAATGCACTGGCAACCAGATAGGGTAGCTGGCAGTAGGATCTGTATGAGAGCAAGTTAGTAATTGTCCCAGAAAACAAGAGTAGTATGAAGTAGAGTGTAAAAGGAGTGTGAGTAAAAGGAGTTGCTAACATCAGCCTAAGTTGCCAAATGCTAACAATATGTCACTAAGTCACTAAACAAAAAATGAAAATGGGATAGAGAGCAAAGCAATAGATAATGGAAATGTCAGTAAGATAAGCAGAGGTTACTAAAATATAAGAGGAGAGTAAGAACAGTTACTAGACAAACAATTGCTAAGAGGATATTGCTAAAGTCAGAAAAGGCTCAGCAATAAGGAGTGAAAGTGAAATGGAGCAAGGATATATATTAAACATGAAAGAACTTTGAGAAATACATTAGAAACTATCACTAGTTATAGTTGCTAACATTGCTAAGACACTATAACACTAAGGCACCTGTACTTAGTATCATGCTAAATTGAGGATGAGGTTGCTAAGGCTTGTTGCTAAGCTGTTAACAATGACAAGGGTGAATAAGAATAAGCTCTGAAGCTGAGGAAGATACTGAGGGCCAAGTACTCAAAGTTGCTCTGTCCATTTCTTCATTGTTTAACTAGGTATGTACAAGGGGTATTTATACTGTTTGTAAGTAATGTAGCCTAAAAAGAAAGATGGTCACTGCAGGTAACAGTATCTGCCAAAATGCATACTGAGTGTCAAGATAGTAATCAAATGTAAGTATTTAATGTCAAAAGTGTATAATATGTGTCAGAATGAGAATAAAGAGCATACTGAACATTAGTATCTGAAGTGTAGATATTATTCAAGTATGTTAGTAATTGAGACAAGAAAAATAAAGAGTCTAAGAAGTCACATGTCCATATATGCATTTTGAAAGAGAAGTGCTAATGTTGCTAAGAATTGTCACTAGTAAATGTTGCTAAGGGGGCTCTTAGTGAGGTCATTCTAGATGCATAGTTTAGGCTCCACATGATAAATGCTTGTGATCTAAAATTCTCATAGTCACTAAGGTCTTGTGCAAAATCTCATGCTGATCCTCAGATTATATACTATTCAGATAAGATAGTTGGAGATACTGGTAACTGTACTCAGCAACAGATAGGTCTTATCATCCTCCTCTATACTGAAATCTTAACTGTCCTTAGTCAACTAAGTTCTATGATCACTTGCATGGTCTGTGCACAAAAAGGAAAAATGCATAAAAGACTGATGCTTAGCTGAACTTCAACCCAGTTCTCTCCACCTCTCTTTTCTGCTTCTCTCTCAGTACTTTGTCTCAAACCCATCATTATGACCTCCACTCTTATTGATCAACTCAATAAACATGCCATGGCCAAGATTTTTCTGGGGAAGACTAGCCATCTGTTAGCAACAGCTTGCCAACAATTGGTGACAAATCCTCATAGTGCAACTACTGCTATCATTAAGACATGGCTTTACTAGTTTGAGATTGCTGGTAGTGGGCTGGACTGGCCAGAGCTAGTAAATGTGGACAGGGAGTGTTGGGCTCTTTACAAACAATTTAAAGAGGAAGAGTGGATGAAGGTTTTTGACAAATATTTTGTAAGTATTTGATGTTCCTTTTCCTTGTTTTTGCTAATGAGTATTACTAGGTTCCCCCTCCTATTTTCCTTGAATTTTTACTGGAAGACTTAGAGGCAGAAATGACAGTAAGTGCTAGCAGTGTTGCTTGAATCTAGTGGCATTGCTAAGGTATTCTTCAGTTATTTAATGAGTTATTCCCTAATGACCAATTTTTCTTTTAGTATCTACCACATGAGCTGGCAATTATAACTGGGGCAAGCTATAACAAGAGTCATGGAGTAGATAAGGAAGCTGGTCCTTCCACTCCTAAGCATGTGGTTGGCAATGTTGCTAAGGAGCTAGCAGCATTGCCAAAACACCAAAAGACTCCTAAGGGTAAAGGAAAGGCAAGAGGGGAGGATGAGGAGGAATTTAAGATAAGTCTTCATTGATTTACTAGAGTTTAGCAGCCTTTGCTAATATAATTGGTAGGAACCCAAGTAAGACTTTTTTACTGATAAAGAGCTCATGGGACTTCTTTATTGGTGGAAAGCCTCCACTATAGTAGATAGTGGGATGGAGGCTAGAGTAGTTTTAGTGAAGGGGAAGGGGAAGATTATGGTGTTGCCTAGTGCATATGAGGAATTTAAGGCAGAACAAGGAGTAGTAAGTTTTATGCTATTTCCACTATGGTTTTCACTAACTTCTTCCAGTGTAACTACTGCTAGTCAGAGAATAATCCCAAAGGATGCTGGTACCCTACTGGTACCCAACCCTGCTATCATTGTGATAGCACAAAAAAGGGTTGCTTCTATCATAGACAATTGTCAAGGAGTCACAGAGGCTGTTTTGTTACTATAATAGTGACTAGAGCTGCCCTTATTTGTCAAGCTAGGGGCTTTGTGAAGCAGCAAAGGGAATTAGCAGCCATAGGGTGCTTTATTTAGATCAAGCATTCAAGCTTGAATCTGCCAATAGAGCAGGATGAGATGATAGTGAGAGGTTGGACAATTGCTAAGGGCAAGCAATCTCAAAAGAGTCAGGGCATTGTTAAGAGTGAGATTAGTAAGAGTAGCAATAAGGAACCCCTGGCCCAAGCCAAGTGACCATGGGTTACTACTAGCATTGTAGAGTCCCAGAATGATGTTGAGATGCAGCCAGTAACATTGGTAGTAGCAATTGTGGAGTTGGCAATAGAGGAGGGTGGTGCAAAAGTAGACTCTGAAGAAGGTGATAAAGAGGAATGGGGTGGAGTTAAGATGACTGATAATGTGCTCCTATGCTACCTAGCTGCCATACAGGAAACTAAAAGAAAGACCTAGAGTACACTGGCAACTAGATAGGGTAGCTTACAATAGAATATATGTAGGGCAAGTCAGTAATTGTCCCAGAGAGTGAGAGTTGTATAGAGTAGGGTGAGAAAGGGGTGCAAGTGAAAGGAGTCATTAACATCAGCCTAAGTCACTAAACACTAATGGTATGTTGCTAAGTTGCTAAACAAAAAATGAAATAGGAATAGAGGGCAAGGCAGTATGTGCTATGAATGTTGGTAAGGTAAATGAAAGTTGTTAAAGTATGAAAGGGGCTAAACACAAGTCACTAGGTAAACAATCACTAAGATGTTGCTAAAGTTGGTAAAGGCCCAGTGATAAGGAAGGAATAGGGCAAGAATGTAAGTTAAACAGGAAGGAACTTGGAGAACACATGGGACTAGTTACTAGCTATAGTCATTAATGTTGCTGAGACACTATAATACTAAGGCACTCATACTTAGTACCATGCTAAATCAAGGATGAGGTCACTAAGGCTTGTTACTAAGCTATTAACAATAGCAAGAGTGAATGAGAATGAGCTCTGAAGCTGAGAGAAATACTGAGGGCCAAGTACTTAGGGTTGCTCTGTCTGTTTCTTTGTTGTTTTTCTAGGTATATATAGGGGGTATTTATACTATTTGTAAGTAATGTATCCTAAGAAGAAAGATGGTTACTACAGATAATGGCATTTGCCAAAGTGCATACTAGGTATCAAGATAGTAACTAAATATAAGTATTTGATGTTAAAATGTGTATACTATGTGTCAGAATGAAAATAAAGAGCATATCAAATATCAGTATCTGAAGTGTAGATGCTATTCAAGTATGTTAGTAATTAGAACAAGAAAAATTAAAAGTCCAAGAACTCACATATCTATATGTTCATTTTGAAAGCAAAGTGCCTATGTTGCTAAGAATTGTTGCTAGCAAATATTGCTAAGAGGGCTTTTGGCAAGGTTGTTCTAGATGCACAATCTAGGCTCCACATGATAAATGTTTGTGATCCAAAAAAATCCTATAGTTACTAAGGTCTTATGCAAAATCTTATACTGATCTCCAGGTCATGTGCTGTCCAGATGATAGTCAGAGATGTTGGTAACTATACTTAGTGACAGATAGGTCTTATCATTCTCCTCTATGCTGAAATCTTGACTGTCCTCAGTCAACCAAGTCTCATGATTACTTGAATAGTTTGCACATAGAAAAAGAAAAGTATATAAAAGACTAGTACTTGGCTGAAGTTCTCCCCACTTCTTCTCTCTGCTTTTCTCTTAAGATCTTCTCTTCAACCAATTACTATGGCCTCCCTCATCACTGCTCAGATAGACAAATATAATATAGCACAAGCTTTTCTTGACTTTGTTGACCAGCTTCTTATTACAGCATATACCTCCTTAGTGACTGATTCACAGTTAGTAGTGACTGCTATAATCAAAACCTGGCTACAATGGTTTAAGACTATGGGTAGTAGAGTGGACTAGCTTTCCCTAGTAGAGGTAGATTGAGAGTGTCATACCTTGTATAAAAAGTGCAAGGGGAGGATTGGATGCACAAGTTTGACAAACATTTCATGAGTAAACCTTACTTTTTCTTTATTTTTTTTTTAGTGATATATTGACAATTTTACTAATGTCTTTTGCTAGGCTCCTCCTCTGCTCTCTCTTGAGTACCTCCTTGAAGACTTGGAGGCTGGTATGATGGTAAGTGATAGCAGTGTTGCCTAGGCTAGTGGCATTACTTAGGTAACTTTAGCTTTTTGAGGACTTGTCTCCTAATGATCAATTTTTCTTTTAGTACCTACTACACAAGCTAGCAATAACAATGGGTGCAAGCTGTAGCAAGGGTTATAGGGTTAATGAAGAAACTGACCCCTCCACTCCTAAATGTGTTGTTGGCAGCATCACTAAGGAGCTGGCAGCATTGTCAAAGCACTATAAGACTTCCAAGGGCAAAGAGAAGAAGAGAGAAGAGGATGAAGAAGAATTGAAAGTAAGTTTCTATTTATTCACTAGCACTTAGCAACAACTGCTAACTCTTTACAAGGAACCTATCCAAGACTTCTTTACTGACAAGGAGTTGATAGAGCTTCTTTATTGGAGGAAGGTTTCAACTGTTGCAGATACTGGGATAGTGGCAAGTATAGTCTTAGTGAAGGCAAAAGGGAAAATGATAGTATTGCCTGCCAAACAAGAAGCCTTCAGGGAAGCTTAGGGAGTAGTATATCTTAGTGGCTTATCTTAAGTTGTCACTAACTCTCTTATAGTGTGATAATTGCTAGTCCAAAAATGACTCTGAGGGCTGCTAGTATCTTACCAGTACTCAACCTTACTATCATTGTAATAGCATGAGAAAGGATTGTTCTTATTATGGACACTCATCATGTAGTTGGAGCAGGAAGTTTGTGAGAAGGATAGTGACTTGGGCAGCCTTGGTACCTCAAGCCAGGAAATTTGTCAAGGCATAACAAGAGTTAGTGGCAGCTGGGCAACTAATACAGATCAAACATTTCAGTTTGAATCTACTGACAGAACAAGATAAGATGACAGTGGAGAGGTCAGATAGTCACTAGGGGTAAGCAACTTCAAAAGAGTCAAGACAAGGTTAGTGGAAGTAGTGATAAAGAACCTCTGGCTTGAGCCAAACAACCACATATTACTACTAGCATTGTGGAGTCTAAGGACAATGTTAAGATGCAGCTGGCAACCCCTGCAGTAGAGACAAAAGAGGCAACCATACTAGAGGAGATGGGCTTAGCAGCCAGGAAACCTGAAGAAGGTACTGGTAGAGCAATAGTCAAGGAAGAGGTGATGGAAGAGGATGATGAAGAGGAATGGGGTAGAGTAGAGGTGGCTGAGGAGGTTGATAAGGAGGAAGAGGCAGAGGCCAAGGATAAAGATGAGGTAGCAGCAATTCTATGGTAAGTTCCTTTGATTGCTATTTATTTTACTAATAATTATATTGCCAAGTGCTTTATACTCCAGTCCCTATGAGGGAGGTTGGTAATAATGATCTGGGATAGCTGAGTGAAGACCTAGCCCTACTGGAGCTGTTGATGCCTGCCTCTTTACTATAGGGATTTGAAGGGAGGGCAGCCAAACTAGAACAGTATTTCTGGCAGTTTTTGAACAAAGCTAGGGCTATTCTTTTTAAGGCTTAAACTCATTATTCCATTGCTAAGCAGTTATTGATAACTTTAGAGAGCTATTGGTGGAACTGTCAAGCTTTCCTTTTTTGGCAGGAGAAGAACAGAATTGAAGGAGGAGAGGAGGAGATGGGGGACTTGTCCAACAACAATGCTGACCTTGATACTAACCTTGATGCCTAGCAACTGCCACCTTTCAAAAAAAACATTTTTTTATCCATGTCATTATATCACAGACTAGCCTCCTTAAGGAGCTTAATATCTTGACATATAGTAATATAGACTGGCCCCCTTAAGGGGCTTAAAATGTAACATAATAAATGGAAGTCAGAAAAGAACTAAGAAGCATTAAAGGGTATACTAGTTGTTAGTGAAAAGTCACTAAGCACAGCCTCATAGCAAAAAACATCAAAAAGTAAAAGTCTGTGAAGTACTTAAACAACTAAGAGATGATATAAAAATAGACAAAATGAAGGACTTAATGTTTTTTTATTGTAAGTGACAGTTTTTCTGACTGTATAATAAATGTATAAGTAGAATATAAAATAAATGTTACTATGGCTTAGTGAATGGTTTTTAGTTGTTGGTTTTGTTAGCAACATTGCTAATGTCATTATCATTCACTAGATTGATTTGTTCAAGTTCACATAAGCAGGAGGTATTGATGTCAAAAGTATTGCTAGGTACTAATATGTGTTCTCTAGCAAAATATGAGATCAAGCAAAAGGTGGCTACTGATCAATATAAAACTGAACCATCTAATTTACAAAGGATGTAAGCACCTCCATAGTTATAAGATATTACCATCAAAGGGCCTAAGTAACAAGGCCTCATCTTTTTGTTATGAGTCACCTTGATTCTAGTATTTCTTATCAATACAAGGTCACTGGTCTGAAAATTGTTATTGTGGATCATAGTAGCATGTTTTGTTTCAAAAAGAATAGTAGCTAAATGGCAAGCACTAAAGACAGTGTTGTGGAGTTGCTTGAGATCTTCTTAACAACATTATAAATCAATTGCTCAGTGAGCTATAAGGTCAGTAGAAGACAAAAGGGAATTTGGTAGTAGTTATAGATATGTCACTTCAATGATATCAGTAGAAAGAAGGGGATGGGTACCAGTAATAGCATAATAGAAAGAACAATCTATTTGCTTGCACTTTGTAACATGTTCTGACTAAAAGACTGAATAACATATAGTACTCCACCTGAATTGATCACTGTCCACCATCTTGAAAAGAGCCTGGAAAACATTAAAGTGAGGTTGCTCAACTATGCTATTAGTACACTTGTTGTACCCAGAGACCCAAATGTGGTGCAAGTTGTATTTCTTTACTAAGTAGGCTACAGCTTTTAGGATAGAAGTGCTATTATCAGTAACAATTTTGCTAAGGGCTTCTCAGTGATAAACAATATCTTTATATAACTACCTAGCAATGGCATTGCTATTCTCCCTAGTGAGCATATAGAACTTGGGATAATGTGTTAGCAAACAATGTCCTTAGATGATATACTTGAATCTATTGGAAGGTGGCATAAACATGGTGTCAATGTATATCTTGCTGAACAAGGGTGCTGGCATAGCAACAACTAGTGGAATGAGTACTTTTGTCATTTGGTAAACCTGGCAGATGTGGCATGTACAAATATACTATATGATATTGGTGCTAACTTGGGGTCACCAAAAACATTCCAGTAGGGCTGAACAGGTAGCAAAAAGTCCTCTATGGCCCAAGTCATCATGTATTGCTCACAAGATTCATAAGCAGTGGTTGCTTAGAATAAACAACTTGTGGGTGCCATCTCTATTTTGTTACCAAAGCTTACCATCTATAGTAAAGAACATAGTGGTATAGCAAATAAATTTAATATAGGCATTGTCACTAAAGTCATCTGGTCTGACTAAATTACTAAGCTACTTCTGGACCAAAGCAATACAAGTATTGCTAGCAATGGCCTTAGCAGAATGTGGCATGTTGCTATATACAGTAGTGGCATCATCCTATAGAGGCAGAAAATTGTTGGTAGTTGCTAAATATAGGGCTACTATATTAAAAGTGTTACTAGCAAATGTTATTAAGGGCTAGTATTCAAGGACTGGGGGCATCAATCATATCACTGAAGAGATGTGATGAAGTAGAGAGAAGAGGAGCTGGACTTGGTGAATGAAGCTGTGTAGTTGATCAATCCAATCCTTATATACAGAGTTGTTGCTATCATCAGGAAGAGGGTTGCTAGACTATAGTGGTTGTTGCAAAAGTCCATCTGAGCCATGAAAAGTACTTTTAACATATACAAGCTCAAAGTGGAATATTAAAATCACAATGATTCAGTGATTCATGCTAGCAAAGGGCTGAATGTTAGGGTTCTGAAGCATATTCTATATGTAGTAAGCATTGGCTTCAATGATAATGTTTTTGATCCCAATAAGATATATCCTTAAGGCCTGCAGAGCATGGTAGAGGCCATAAAGCTCAAACTTAAGTTGACTGAATTGTGATTCCCTTTTATTAAGCATGATGGACTCAAAGCAATTGTAGTAATATTCTTTGTGGTTGTTGCTATGGCACTGGCAGAGGTAGTAGCCTATAGCAATATATAACATATCAATTGCTAAGATAATGGGGTCAGATAATTTATAGTTAATAGGGACTAGGAACTTAGTATCTTTGAGAGCTTTAACAAGGTCTCACCGAGCATTGACTTGGTCAGAATCAAACTTAAAAAGGATACTGATACATATGAGTTTTATTAAGTTGTTAGTATAGTGAGAAAAATTCTTAATAAAAATCCTAAGGATCCTGACTGTAACCAAAAAGGCTCTAACTTCAGATAGCAACTGGCAAGGACCCCATCATTTGAGCAAGACTAAGCAACTTTTGTCCAGAATTTAACTACTAGGCATGCAAATGTGTTCTAAGATCTTGAATGTCAGGGCATATAAGATAAGCTTGTGTTCAGAAAATGTACTACCACAGTACTTCATTCACTAAAGAATCCAGTTAAGAAGCTCAAAGAACTCCCAGAGAGCTAAGTGAATGTTTGGGTTAGTAGAATGCATAGTGGGAATACTGTTAACAAGCTTCCAGTCTTTGGGACCCTTAGCACCAATGTCATTGATAAAACTGAGTATATTATGGGGGATCCTAGGCTGTAGGATAAAGGTAACATCATTATAGAAGATTGGTACTGAGTTGGTCCAATCCATCAGTAGAGTCATTGAACAGAGAGTGCCAAATAGGGTCTAAAATGTCATTAAGTCACAAGAGGCTGGGTTGATTAGTCACTCATTATAACTGACAAAAAGGTCTAGTGTTGCTTTACAAATTTGTCTAACCAAAGACTCAGCAACATAATCTGAGAAAGGGGGTACTCTAGAATGGCAAATGGTGACACAATTTAGAGGCTCTAGACTATGTATAATCCAGAGCTTACCACTCTTCTTGAGGACACAAAACCAGTGGGATTGGTAAGCAGAGTTTGAGGGCTCATAAATGCCAGCTTTAATCTTGTTACAGATGATTTCACATACCTCTTTCTCAAGTTCTGGGAGAATAGGGTGATTATGCTGAACCCAGAGAATATAGGGAATCGTCAGTATCCTAACTAGAGGAAAGAAGTCAGAGCAAAAGCTTCCTTATTCAGAATCTTCCCAAGCAAAAGCCTTTTCCTACTTAGCAACAAGATTGATGAGGACATTAAGTTTGTTACTAGTGAGAAAACCAGTGTCATGGTCCTTAATGAATGTCACTTGTTGGTTGCTAGTGAATTGCTAGGTTAGTATGAATGGAGGAAGGTTTGAATCAAGTAGTGGCATAGTCATTAGTGGATTGCCAAAGATTTGTTGCTTGATTCTGAAATCTTTGCTAATGTGACCAGCAACAGGTTTGATCTTTATAGTGACTGACTTGTATTTCTTCTTTACTTATACTTCTTTTCTTTTAGTAAGATTATTAGCAATATACTGTGTAGGGAAAGGAAGATTAATATAAGTAGGTGCAATGTCCATAACGCAAGTATTGAGGAGTAAAGTCTGTCCAAGAATCAAAGGATTAGAAATATTGGTAGAAACAAAATAAGACCAAGAAGGTAATAAAGAAGAGCAAAAATCACTAGTGGTAGCATATAGGTAGGCCAAGGACAAGTCTATATGTGTGCAAGATGTTATAAGTAAAATATTATCATCTAAGTCACAAGAAGCTATACAAGTCACTAGACCAATTGAATGGTTATAGCTGATAATGGTTACTAAGTTGTTAGCATCATTGCTATTCTAATTGGTACTGAAAGGACTGGGGCAGTTCTGTCTTATAGCAAACCTTTTGACAATTGTTTCTTTTATATTTTCTATGGGGAAATGTCAGTATCATTCATTACATGTCTGAATTGGGGTCAGTAACTATGATGGTGGTTTCAATGTCACTAAGAGTATTGACCACACTTTTTGTTAATATGTTAAAGGGGCAACCAAGGAGGATGTTGTAGGCAAGGAACCATAATATATGAATCTGGAAATATAGTGTTAAATCACTAATAGTATAGGGTATGTTCCTAGCAAGTCCTAATGATCTATCTAATGTGCTGTTAGTGCTCTGCATATTTAAGATGATACCAGGATCATAGAATAAGCCAAGATTGTTAGCAACTTCTGCTAACATAGAGATGATTTGGGAACTGCTATTTATGATGCATTCTATTTCTTCTTGATTGTCAATTAGCATCATGATGGACCTTAGTAATTAGGAATCCTTAGTGACTGTTAAAATTACCAGCTCCTCCCCAGGAGGTAGCAACTCAATGTAGGCCTCTACTGGGTCAATTGAAGAAACTTTGGCCTAGTCCAGGGTGACTCCATTAGTAGTACTGGTACTGGAACTTAGCAAAAACTGTGGCTCATCCATAGCAAATATTAGTAACACTTCTTCAAAGATATTGCTAGGATCCTATACCATGTTAGCATTTGTTTCTACTAGTTGCTTGGGTATAATAGCAGTCCTAAGCTGATTTCTAATGTCTGGTGCTATAGAGCAGAGCTTGCTAACTGAAACTATGACCTGGGTGCTTAAAACTCAATTGAATATGGCCTTTAATTGTTCAATGTCATAGATGGGGGGTATAGTCTTGTAAGCAGCATCATTATGGTAATCCAGAGTAGCAAAATTCCTATTAGTGAGTGAAGCATAGCAAGCAAGGATTCTAGAAAACAGATGTACTGGTGGCTGGAGAACAGGTTCAATAGTGTAGCCGGTGGCTACAGGTAGAACAATCTTGCGTGGTTCACGCAGTAGCTGAATCAGACCGAGATATCGGATTAGACTAGATACGTTGTGAATACAAGATGTTGT
>JABCKS010000486.1:0-12913 GCA_018851325.1 Termitomyces sp. DKA19 | reverse complement strand
TCCGTCCTAGCATGTTTTCTGTTTTCTGGTATCCCTTAGTCTGTAATAGTATAACCACTTATGATCGTCCAAGTTTTGAAACCAGTGCGATTGAGTCGTCGGCGCGTCCGCATAGTTCACCTCATGGTGGTGGGGGGTTTCGACGATAAAGTCTCAGTCTACTCGAGGGTAGATGTTGCGTCCAGCAGTGTGGTCCAACAGTGCGATCCAGACCCTTGGCCAATAATACTATGATTGTGTATTTATGAGATCATCGGCTCCTCAGACAGGGCGGAATATAGGCATAGGAGGCAAAGGCTCGCTCTACCTACAGCTGGGACATGCAAACACGGCGAGAAAAAACACTAAGTAATACTAGAGACGGAATTAGCAACGGCCTGACAGCAGGGTGAAGACACAGCAACAGCACAACAAGGGAGCAAGAATAGCAGGCAGCAGCAATGTGCAAGGCACAAGCACAGCGAGAGAAAACTCCACTCTTTCTGGGCAGGTGTTGATAGCTCCGGCTGTACCTAAAACTCCAGGGTGCCTGTGTGTTTCCCTGACGTTGTGCCCAACCAGGTGCCGCCTAACGTCGTTTGGAAGGGTACCCGCACACCAAGACGTCGTAGAGCCAGCAGGCCTGGTCACCAGCGTCCGCAGTCGATGAACATCTCGATGCATCACTTATCTATCATCTACGTACACATCATGTCAGGATCTCTCCGTCACCCACGACACGACTCACTCGCTCGTTTATATCCGTGACCTCCAAAGCTCAGCGTTCCACTGTGACTCTACTCTCGAATCCGAGTCAAAATCAATCACAAACCCTGTCGAATCCCTCCTCCCTTCCTCACATCGAATCCGCGCCCACGCCTCGTTCTTCTAGTGCCAACTTCACCCTCTTCACATGATCTCCATCCGCACCCGCACCCTCGTCTGTCTCTTCAGGCGGACGTCGTTTCGTAGGCACAGCACCAGCGGCTATAAATCGTGCGAATCAGCCCATGAACCTGACAAAGGGCTTGGAGACAGAGATGTACCTGGCTCTATCGAGTTCGTAGAATCATGCAGGAGCTCCTTCTGCCCCTTTGTTTTCTCAGCCTCGACTACCGAAGGCACAATCAAAATTACCCGAACACCGCAACGCCCGAAAGCCTGATAAAAACGTACCTTTTGTCTTCCCCGCCTTCTTCTCACGAGGACCAACCTGAACATCTGAAGGCAAAGGTCTGAAATACGGCTGCGCGATCCACCAGGGCAAAACGTCCAACCCCGTCTTTTCGTCTTTCACGACAAGATCCTCAATCGGTACTGCCCCGTTCTGCGTCGCGATACGCGCGTCGACCTGGTTTGCATGCGTGCCCGTATCAGCATCCGCTTCCTGACCAAGTAAAAGAAAAAACACGAACCTCGAGCCTCCCCGCCACCTCCTTCACAATTTCCACATACTCATCAACCCACTCCCACCCCTCCTCCTCCTTCCCCTCCTCTAACCGCTTCGGCACACTAACCCGCACCTTCCCGATCTTCTCCCTCAGATCATGGTATCCTTCTCTCCCAAGCGCAGGCCGGAGAATTTTGAACAAGTGTCCTTTGACCGCGGAGGGCGAGGTGCGCGTGCGTTGCGAGCGGACGATGGAGAGGTATTCGAGTGCGAGTGTTGTGTGCGGGAGAGGGGGTGTAAGTTCGGAGTGGATGTGATTGTATTGTCGTCCTTCAGTGGGCGGCGAGGGGGGAGAGGGGGGAGAGGTGGAGAGCCCGCGGAACAGGGCGGGGTTGTATAGGACACCTTCGGCAGACATGACGCCGTCTGCGCCTGTCTCGTCTATACAGCGTTGCACGTCGGCTGCGAAGAGGATGTTGCCGTTTGCGAAAACGGGGATAGAGACAGCGCGTTTAACAGCTGCGATGTGTGCATAGGATGCAAGACCCTAATTCGGAGTAAACACCAAGCGGAGGAAAGGAAAGAAATCGGGTATTGACTCACAGTATTCTGCCCCCTCTGCTCGCGCGTCCGTCCATGACAAGTAATAATCTGCGCCCCTGCCCTCTCGAGCATTTTCGCGTACTCAACTGTCTTTTCGATCGAAGGAAACACGCGGAACTTTGCCGTGACGGGCACAGAGAGGTTCTTGTGGAGCGTATTGACTGGATTGGTTGTTTTCAGTCAGAAGAAGTGGAGGGAATCGAAAAACATACTCATATTGTATATCAGATCCCACTCATCCTGCAAAAACGAACCATAGTGACCCCTCCGCGCGATATCCTGCGGGCACCCGAGGTTAATGTCGACAGCGTCACAGTGGGCCTCGACGAGTTGAGCGGATCGGAGAAGTGCGTCAGGGTCATTGGAGCAGAATTGTACAATTAGCGGGCGGTCTGTGTCGGAGGATGACGAGGAAGGAAGAGACGAGGCGCCTTCTTCGCCTGATGCGATGTCGAAGTTTTGTTCGCGATATTTGTGTGTTGTATCCGCGAACATCTGTGCGAGGCTGTGAGTGCATAAGAAAGCTGGGACAGAAACAAGGCGTACTTTGGCGTTGATCATGGGCGTATAGACTAGCTATTCAGTCGTCAATTCTATTCGCCATGCAAACGATAAATAGTATGTACCTGCGCCCCGTATCGTCTTGTCAACCTTCGAAACGCCTACGAGCAATATTCAGAGACATTCCATGCCAAGAAAATCAGCACGTACAAGCTCGCTCTGATCCACCATTGGCGCAACGATAAACTTTGGACTGCCCAACACCTCTCTATAGAATTCGTATCCTTGCAACTTTTTCCTCGATGCTGGCGGTATCTGATCCATTGCGGATAGCTTCACTTCTCGAGTAGAATCTGGAAGCCTGAAAATGCGCCACAAGTGCCGCAGGGAGCGAAGGAGAGAGTACGATGAGGAAGGCAGAATGGTAGCAAGCGGACGGATTTTGGATGCGATCACATCTGATCGAAGTCAAAATTTGGTTGGTTGTTTGGTTGTGCTTGGCAACAGTCTCTACGCTGCGAACTTGCTCTTAACTCTTATCGTGCTACCCTATCCTTCTTGACATCATCAGCTTCGAATGTTGTGCGAAGCCCGATGTTGCTTTGGTGACACACGCCCGCAAAATGTTCTGCATTGATGAAAGAAATAAACTTCACCTCGCCGACGAAGATTCGAACTTGTCTCATGAAGCCACTGTAGCTGCTCAAGTCAACAACGAGGGGCTCAAGGTTCATCACAGGCTTCCAAGGAAGGAGAATTCCGAGGATTGTGATGATGGATATAATGCCAGAGTTTTATGTACCAGGTTCCGGCTTCTTTAGACCTCATCGACGCTGTTCAACAAGGTGGTTACCCACCCGATACCACCATCAAGGCCTGCGCAATTGGGTAAATTAATGACTGAACTGGAGTACAGGTGGGTCATGTTTCAGCTTTTACATGGTCTTCTCCAGAACATCCAAGACATCCTGACCTCCAACTCTACGGCCTTCGTCATTCGCATCCTCTTTTTTCTGATCCGCAGTCTGACACAACAATACTTGACCGTCCACTTCTACTTTCTGGTCATCTTGTATAATCGTATAGGGTTAAAATTTTCCCGACGCAGGCATTTTCACGCCCGATTGATTAGGTTGCTTCTACACCTCATTTTCGACCGGATTATTGACTGCACTAAAACATGTTCTGTAAGAAAACGATGTACACCAGTATTCCGAGTTAACGGTCATTTTGAGAATCCAGTGCCTAACGTTCTTCCTCTACTACTTCTAGTGTAAGTTTTCGGATCGATTTTTCTTCTAAGTCATACCAACTTCCCCACCTCACATCGCACACCCCTCTGAGGATGAAATGAATGTATTATCAACAGTACACAACTGATTTTATAGAGAAGCCACTTTCATCAATTCACGTGAACGATGCTGAATCAAGTTTGACTTATCCGATAGTATGGGACACAACACGGTTGACTTCATAGAAACGTTTCCATCAATTCACTTGCACGATGCTGCATCAGGTTCAAGTTATTCGATAGTAGGGCAGCACAACACAACTGACTTATAGAGAAGCATTTTCATCAATGCACGATGTTGAATCAAGTTCAGATTATCCGATATTAGGAGGACACATTGATGGTATAAAGGTTATGCAGAACCGAATCCTCATTCTTCACTTCCTTGACCGCTGCTTATCTACATTTCACTCGATGTAAACACTCTCCGGAGGTCCAAGGTAGCTGGGGACAACACCTCCAGTATCTACGAACACAAAAGTCATCAACCAGTCAACAAAGTCTCTATGTCCATCACAACACTCACTTATGACAATCTTCTGAAGCACCACAGCTGGTTCAATCGCCCAAATCTTCAATGTATGCTTCCCAGCCTGCACACCTGAAAAGTTTGACACGGTGCTAATCACCCCATTCGCCACAAACCCATTAAGGCCTCCCCACGCCGCAGGCACAGCTCCAGGCGTCGGTATAGGGAAGAACTGTTTCGTCTGTGGGTTTCCACTGTCGAGCTGGACGGCAAACGCCAAAGGACGAGAAGTCTCGCCTGCGTTCCACGAAGGAGAGACGAAGACTGTGGCAGTGATGTTGCCGCGGTTGTTTATGGTGTTGAAGGAATAAAAGTCGTATTCCCTGCTCGTGTGCGTGAGGAGGATCAGTATTATTAGAGAAGGGGGAAGACTGACAGAGAGGGACCAGTGCCTGGCACGAAGCTGATGTCATGGGCCGGGTCGCGAGGGAAGGTGGTTACGCCAGAGAGGGTACGCCCGTATCCTGGAATTTCCTTCCATGCAATGCCGTCAATGGAGTTGTTTCGCGTAAAGTGGGCGGCCTCAATTGAAATTGCGCCGCTGCCTTCGACAAATCCTAGTAAATGAAGATGAAATAATCAGCCAATCTCGAGTCAATCTAGCTAGCATCGGGGGGTGCATCACACCTTTGAAATCAGCCGGCACCTCACCAAACTTCGTCGCATTGAACCTAACAGCAACACTCAAGCGCGAAGCTGTCGCAGACATAGCCGTGAACGTCACCGTCGCCATATTCGTACCCACACCAAGCGCACTCCAATCCTTGACACTAAGGAACACACGCGCCTCCGGGTTAGATGGCGAGATTGATCCATTCATAGCGGAAAGATTGACCCAAGACGCTGAGGACGACACATTGAACGTAAACGGTGCGGGGCCACCAGCGCTGACATCGACATAAACGTTGCCAAAGGGGGAGTAAGGATCGAGCGTGACGCTCGGGGGGGCACAGCCGTATCCTTGGTCGCATTGGAATGGATTGTCGCCGGGCCTGGATTAATGTTAGGATGAGTGTGGGGGTATGCATAGGAGGGAAATGAGTGAGTACGTACCACGCACCGGCGGTGCCTTCGGGGACGATACGCATGACACCTGCGAGGTTCTGCTTTTTGGATTGGACGCGGTTGACAGCGGGCATGCTGGGAGAGGTCAGACATATGGGAATAGAAGAAAAATAAGACTGACGAGTTTGTCATAGGTTGCTGCCAGTAGTAATACCCCAAATCTGAATCAATTCGGTGAATGCCCTTCAGAATGACAAGGAAATCCAAACTCACGGGTTTGGTCCATCATACTACATAACAACAAGTACGATCAAGTTATTTCGATTTCGAAAGTTGTTCGATACGCACTGATCCCATTTTCCTGCAAGGCAAATTATCATTTAAAACTTGTAAAATCGAGCAAACTTGACACTTGCCATCGAGCATTGAGTGATACTCGGTCTCGATATCGAAATCGTTCTCGAAGTATTCGACAGCTTGATCAGCCAAGGCATTTGTACTGAACTGTGTAGACACCACACGTCAGACCTAGACCTTGCTGAAGGACTGACCGACTGACCCTAGCCTGAGAAGCTCTAAGGTTATTCAACCCAATGGTGACGAGCTACATGGACAGTGACGAATTTTTTCGAGTTGCTCCTGCAGAACAGCACTTACAAGGTTTGCAACATTGGCACTGGCCAAGATTGGATGCTGGATCAGCTGGAAGAAGGCAGCTTTATAACTCGAAGAAAGACTGTTATAAATCTCAGTCGAAGCATTCTTGAGCGTGGCCCAACCAGTGAGAACACTCTCGGCCCTGCATGTCCTCTCAGTCTATTTCTTCATGACCAATCACCCGAAACATACTCTCTATAATTTATCAAGCTGTATGTTGTCGAGTTAAGGAGCTCCGGCTTCCGCCTTGAATTAAAGCGTGTGAGGTTCTGAACAATATCCACGATTGTTCCTGCAACAACAGGCGACACAGCAAATTCACGCTGAGCCCAGCTGGAGACAAAGCTTTCGAGATTATCCGCGTTCCAGCGGGTGGAGTTCCATCCGAAGTTGATAAAGAACTCGGTCTCGCGCTCGTATGGCTTGAGATCGCCGACATTGAGGATCCATATGCGCGTCGCTTGACGATCGACGGCGAGGGACATTTGCTCGTAGATCTGACAAATGTCAGAATGGATGGGTCATTGTACACCTAACACAACACACCTTTGATATTTGGCTTGAAGTGATCCATTTGTAGTCACGAGGGTCTCCGACCTACGGAAGGCTTATCTGAGATTATGTTCAGTCAATAGTTAAAAATGTGTGACATACATAGTCAACCTACGCAAAAGGTTTAGCCGAATCCAGTGATAAATATGAAGAAGGAATATCTCACATGATAATAAACACCAGCGCCTCCAGTCCTATTGCGCTCCGAGGCAAGTGGTAAGCGGCGAATATTGCCCCAATTATCATCCGACCATAACAAGGTGATATAATCCGGCACAGTCATACCAGCATCATAGTAGCCTTCAACTTCCTTGTCTACATAACCATTAAGCATTTCGGGAGGACGAAATACGGAAATGCATCATACAGAGGGTCCACACCTGCGGAACATCCTGTATATCATTTCCATACACGCTCTCAAGGATGGCAGTCTGGTCTGTAATGACTTGCTCAAGGAGTTCAATATTTGTATCCTCAGATAGGGGCACTATTCCCAGTCCAATGTTATTTCGTTCCAAGGCGTGAAGATTAAAGCTCGACGTACAGTCTCCGAAGCCACGCATGCCTACCGTATACACAGACTCGAAGCTCCTAGCGCGTTGAGCGCCAGCCAGCCAGAAGGCCTTGATATTCTCCGCGTTGGTGGTGTAGTCCCAGGCTCCTTTGCCATCAAGAGTAAACTCATTGGGGGTCGAGCGCATCATAGGCTCTTGGTGGCTAGAAGATTGTGAGTTCAGCAAGGTTCAAACAGAAGTAGACGAAGGTGATATTGTACCTCGTTCCCATTACAATGCCATAGAGGTCCGCAAGG
Source organism: Termitomyces sp. DKA19 (assembly GCA_018851325.1). NCBI lineage: Eukaryota > Fungi > Basidiomycota > Agaricomycetes > Agaricales > Lyophyllaceae > Termitomyces > Termitomyces sp. DKA19. The sequence continues at coordinate 5,595 of JABCKS010000486.1, read as the reverse complement.
TACTGATTCTGGGTGTCGTCGACGGCGAATGCACTGCATGAGAAGTAAACGTCTCACAAATTCAAAGATGATTTGCAGACATATTGCTCACCTTGACCACATAGCTGGCCAGAGATAGTTTGCCTTCATACGGTGCATGAGTTCAAACCTATATTTTATGCAAATTTTTCTGTAGTCCTCTCGAGAGTCGGATAAAATAGGTGTTGACTGACAATTTGACATAGAAAAAGTGATTGAAAGGAGAACCCAAAGGCGAATTTGTTGTACCATTCGTGAACTTTTCTGCGGCCCAATTCTGCAAGGCAGGCTGTTCATCATTGAGGAAGATGCCGCGATACTTGACTGTTGGTGTGCCATGCGAGCACCCAGTGGGTGTGACATATAGTTCGGGATGGTTTGTTACAGGGACGTCGGCCCACCTACGCAAAATTGACGATGTTCTGGAATGAGGCAATGTACGGAATGCAGATGCTCACCAATACCACGGAGAAACGCCTAAAGATCGGGGATCAAGACTCAAAATAGTAACAGGTACGAAAGAAACGAACCGAATTGTTCAGAATGGTCATACAGCGCAAAGATTGTACCACGCTTGTCTGCGCCAATGATAACATACGCGCTGGATACGTCAGGCAAGGGATTCTGAACCTGGCGCGCAAGGAATGCTTCCCACTTCCCATCAATCGCGGACACGTCAAGTTGCGTCGCATTGATTACTTGCGCAATGAGCGAAGACTTGCCAAGAGTACCCACAATAATAGGTATACCGGAGCTCGGTAACGCTTCGGATGTGAAATTGGTCAATGTGGGCTGGACACCTGTGACACGTTGGATGTCAGTGGCAAAATTTGCTGCGGCGAGGTGTACCCCGGGCCAGTCATCTGAGGCAGTCAAGATGGGAGAGGCTTCGCCGTTTGCAACAACAGGGATAGAAGATGCGTTGGACTCAAATACAACACAAGTTTCCTGGCCTATTGCCTGGACACCTGCGAAAAGCGCGCACACTACGATGGCGATGAATGGCGCACGCAACATTGATGAGTGGGGTGTTGTGGTACTGGCAGTGCTTCTTCCAGGCAAGCTACTTGTAGTCCCTTCATGCGATGGCGTATAAAGTTCAGTACAACTTCGAGGTCACAAGGACAGTTTGATTAGGAACATGAATGAATGGAGAAGATTCAGATGCGGGGAAGCTGTTCGTCAACAAACATCACTCCGCACGTATTTTTTTAGTAAAAGAAAGTAGCGTGAATGCTCTTGTGGGGATCGTGGGCAAAATCGAAGCCCAAGAAGTTCAAAGAGTATATTCAGGCGCTTGGAATTCCTGCCTCATTCTTGAATGGTGTCATGCGGAGAGATCGTTTTCTGTGGACAATAAAATTGATTTGTCTCAGGACATTTACAACAGGAAGGGTTGTACAGGGGCAGAAGGTGTATTCAGCAAGACTCATTGCTCACTCAGTCGCAGTGCAGGATCCAGACAGCAGAATAACCTATGTATCAACCAGCCAAAGAACAAGGGAAGCCAGCCGGTGGCTTTAGGCGAAGACAATATTTCAAAGACCTATCTCGTGCTCTGTTGCTAGTGCCCCCTGAGACCTGTCTCACACTGTTGGGACTGGGTTGTTTGAGCGAAAAGTCAAAAGAGCGGTATAATACTGAAGGAGTCAAGGTCAGGAAGAGAGTTCAAATTCGAGGGTCGAGTTAATGTCTGCGCTCGGGCCCCGAGTCAGAGCTCCGCGAAGTTCGGGGTTCCGCTCAAAGCTCGTGCGCGTGGCCCGGTGCTCCCTAAATCTATGCTGTGAAATACTGGTGGATGGAGAAACTCCTGTCAACAACACCCAGACAGGACGATGCGAATCGAGGTACTGACAACTTTGGATCAACTTCCATTTGATCTGTATGGCTTCTTGGACATGCTGTGGTCTGATAATCTAATTTAAACGGGTAGTATAGCAACCCGAGGCCTGAGTTTCCTGTATTCTTCCTTGCCTCGTATAACTTCGAGAGATGATTGTCGCACTTGCACTGCACCAACTTTCCAATCAAACATCACCACCTAACAGTCTCATTCCGGCTTCATTGTGCAACGATAGAAGTATTTGGGATATAATCTGGAGCTGCGTAACCACGATTTTTGCTTGTACTTGGATCGCTGTCCACCCCAACGTCCCGAAACCTGATGAGCGGCCATTGCTCCGTCGTCTCAAGATCTTCGCCCTTGCACTGATTGCTCCCGAACTCATCGTCCTATGGGCATTTCGGCAATGGATGTCATCTCGTAAATTGGCACATAGATATCAGAGTACTTTCAACTTGCCTCACACTTGAAGCCCGCTCATGTACTATTTCAGAGTATGGATGGACTCAGGCACATGGCTTCTTTGCAATTATGGGTGGGTTTCAAGTCTGTAAACCCGACGATTCAAGCCGCCAATCCCTCGCCTTGGACCCAGACAACATCGAACCATATCTAGAAAATCGTGACGTTGTAATTTCCGAACAAGAGATCTGGGATAGAAGCAAAGGAGACATCCTTGCTAAATCTCTGGTCATTCTACAGGTTACCTGGTTCATCATGCAGGTTGTAGCGCGTGCAGTTCAGCATCTAGCTCTCACGGAACTTGAAATCGTCACGCTTGCCTTCTCCATTTTAAACTTCATAACATACTTTTGCTGGTGGAACAAACCTCTTGACGTTAACTGCCCGGTTAGAGTTACCGCCTATCATGAGCCAATTCGACTGGATCCCCGGTCGTCACAGAATGTTTCCTCTCCTATACTACTTTCAATGACCCTTGTCTTCCCCACTTCTGATGATAATCTTGACGCCGGTGCTCTCGTTTCCAGATTCAACGCAGAACAGACATATTTCCAGCCGGAAACAACCGTAACACAAGACCCCATAGCCTACAGAGATCTTCCCTCACCAGATAGAGAATCTAATCATGAGGCAGATCATGATACCTTATCATCCCTTGACATCACGAACAAGGAGGCACCGAAAAATTCCGATTCAGATCATGGACTTTCCGCTCCTCACCCAACGGCCCTTCACACAACGTCCATTCCTCACACAACAGTTATTCCTCACATAACAGCCACTCCTCACACAACAGCTACTCCCCACACAACGGCCTCTCAGTTACCAGAGGCTTCATCTAGAGATAGTTCCTCGTTATCCATCAATATTAATTTTCAACCTCCGAATGATGCTTCCTCTTTGCTTCTTCCCCAGCCGGCGATTCTCCATGGCCGACGTGATTTTTTACCGAGTGGATTTGACTCGAGTACTCAAGAAAAGCACTCATATAAGCATGTTACCTCTTGCCGCAGAATTTGGTTTGCACTTGTGATCAGATCCAGCCTGAGCAAGTGTATTGATTCCGTGCAAGACAAATTTCTGATCTTCTGGTACATTATCTCAACAACCTTGCACATCATTATCCACTTCCTGACTGGAGAATTCTCGAAGCTTGTTGTCAGAGGCGGATCTGTCCGCACTTACGCCTTTGGGACCCTGACAAAAACAGAAAACACTGTTGTTGACAGTTTAACCTGCGGAGTGGCTGTGATATTTGGAACTATTCACTGTCTAGCCTGGCAATTCGAGTTTCCGACAAAGAGTGAAGGCAAAATATGGCGTGCGTCGTCATTGATTGTTGCTTTCCTACCGATCTATGCCATCATCCTCCCTCATATCCAGAACCTCCTCAATTCGACTCAGCTACGTCAACGCTGGCCACAGGTGAGGTATTGGCTGATATTGCGACTATATATCCCCTCTGTTCAGATGTGCAAGTTGCTATACATGTCTGCGCGTCTACTATTATTGGTTCAGATGTTTGTGCTTCTGAGGAAGCCCGATACAGGTATATATACGCCCATTCACTGGGTTACTTACATACCCCACATTTGATATCATATATCGATCACTTCCGGAACGAGGTGATGAGTAATATACTATTGACATTTATTCTCAAAACGAGTAATAAGGAAAGTAGCAGCTGGATCTACAACCAATAACATGTAATGAATCTACTCGCTGTACCTGGTAACCCTTATGTTTTCTGCTATAGCATGACTGTGTTGAGTGTTCTAACCATCAAGGCATGTACAAACACTTTGAGTAGCATCTTATTTACTTCCATGGAAGCAAAAGCCGGATCACTAATTCTTCCCATGAGGATAGATAGTTCAAGCATGAATCACATTGACATGTTCGATCCAGTCCCAAACTTCCACGAGGGATGGGAGGAAGCAGTAGAGAGGATGGAGGAAGGTCAAATCCCCAAAGGAAGCATGACACAGACAAGAGCAAGGACCAAGGAGGCGAGGACCCCAGCACCACCAACCAGCCTCAACTTTGCACAAGCAGCGAGACATGCATGTTGAGAGATGGCTTAATTCGAGGCCATGGTTGACAGTGAGCAAGGGAATGATGGTAAGAGGCTTTAGAATTTTTGGGCAAGCATTGCAGCAAGAATGGAATTCTGGAGTCTAAGGGTCCTCGAGTCGAACCATCCGCTGATAGAGAGAACAGGCCAAACTCAAGCCAGTGTGGTGAAATCTCATAGAGCCAGAGGTTTGAAAGGGGTGAGGTTGGTGGCGGATGCGGCTGGGGTCATTTTTGATGTAGAGCTTGTATGAGTTGCTGCACCACCTGTCAAGAAGTTGAATGTCGTAGTCAGAGTATTCCGCAGCTGCTGCAGCTGAGGCAGCTCCCCACCAGAAGCTGTGCCCTGCAAAATGTTCTGGGCTGAGACCTGCCAAGGACAAGGGCACCCCTGATGGCACTGATGAAGTAGGTGTATTGTAACGGCTCATGCGCGCTACAACACTTAATATACAATTATTAATATTTTACGTTATTACTAATTATTAGTTATTTAATTTGTATATAAGTTGTGAGGTTAATTACGTAACCTCAAGTAGTCTTTTCGCACAACCGTAGCCAGAATCAATAGATAGGTTCTGACTTACAGTCCAGTGCATGAAAGGCTAAGTAACAACATTACATTTTTTTAAGTCAATCTACATTGACTATCTTTGCTACAGCAAGTGATTGAACTTCCTCAAAAGGAGTTCTAACTTTATCATCTGTGTTTGTACTAGAACAGTATCATTCCGTTATAGTAGTGGGTGGGCATATCAATGTCCACAGGGAAAAGAGTTTCTGGGCATGATCCCAGGAACTTGGCAAGTGGAGTGTCTCAGAGCACTCCACAGGGATTAGGAAGTAATGCCACATCACATTATACCATGAGTGTAGGAGGTGGAGGAATGCCAGGAGGCCTTTTCTCCACTACACCCACTTGACCATCTGATGATGGTTGACAAGCTGCACAAGGTGGAGAGACTGGAGCAGTCTTTTCCAGTGTGCATTGCACAGTGAGCCAAACTGAGCTACAAAAAAGCTCCATAGTTGGAACTGTGCAACCTCAGCACATCTCAACAGGTGTGCAGGGTACCCATAAGGAACCCTATATAGAGGAGCCAGCTCCATTGCAAGCTGGCCCATCATCAGGTTTAGGGAGGAGAATGATGTTCTCAGCCTACATTGAGATGGTCCCTGAGGAAGCACCTGATACCTCA
>JABCKS010000485.1:0-17750 GCA_018851325.1 Termitomyces sp. DKA19 | reverse complement strand
TTTGATTAGTGACTTATTGCTCTTTGACCCCCTTTTCCCTTTCCACTCCCCTATCACACCTTAGCAACATTCACTTACTTTACCAACCCTTCCACTTTCTATTGCTTAGTCCTCACTCATTCTTAGCAACTCCTCCTTCCCACTCACTGAGCAATTACTTTGTCTTCCTCTTTTCTTTCTTCTTTTCCCCTTAGTGACTTAGTGATCTTTTGGTAGTGTCTAGTGACTTAGGCTAGCATTAGCAACTACTTTCACTTGCCCTTTGTTCATCACTACCTTTCAGCTCATGTTTTCTAGGATGTTTACTGACTTGTCCTCAAACACACACTTCCTAATGCCAGCTACCCTATCTGGTTGCCAGTGCATTGATAGGTTGTCCTTTTGGTTTCCTGCATGGCAGCTAGGTGGCATAGGACCACATTAGCACTCACTGCTGAAGTGCACTGTCAGTGCAGCACATAGGCAAGAAATGGCATTTACAGTCTATGGTACAATACAAAATGAAAAATTGTGCTCTAAAGCACACAAACTCATTAGTAACTTGTTTTGAGTCAACAACTTGATGTTACCTAAGCTATATACAACAATGGAGGGCTTTTCAGCCCTTTTTTTCACTTGGTAACACTCTGCCCACTTCCATTATCTTTGCACCCTCTCTAATTGCAATGATAATTGTGGAGGAAGGAGGCTTGGATTCTGTCATCAGTGAGGTTGTTGGACCCCCTGCAGCAGTAGCATCTACCATAACACAATTGGTTAGTGTGATGTTAGTCACAGCTCCAAGAGTGGGCATTGTACTGTGCACTGGTGTTTGTTTCTATAGCTGATCCACATTCAGGTCCATTCCAATATAGTAATAGAGGCCCTTAGCCTCAGGGAAAACTTCAGCAGTGCTCTTTTCATTATACTTAAACATGAAGCAGTAGTGGTCCTCCTCATTGATTTTTCTCCATCTATTCCACTGAGGGACTGTAGCCAGCATTCTATATAGCTGAAGGCACTCTAGGCACTCATTGTCAATTTCTAAAAAGAGGTCCAAGGACATTGTTGACTGATAGAACTGCTGTTTCAGGTAGACCACCCTATAAGTATATGCATGGTCTACCTATTCAGGCAGGATATAGTTGTATAATAGGATGCAAAGCATATTGTCATCAGAGAAGTTGCATACCTGATCATTGGGTACATGAACTTAGTGGATTTTCAGCTGGGCTTCTTGCTGAGCTGCAAACAGCTGTTTGTAGACCTTGTTGAAGGTGGTTATTGCCTCACAATACAGTCCCAAGCACACTATAACAAGTGCTAGCCATTTGACCAGGGCCATTTTTCCTATACTGTTGATGCAGAGAGCCTAGCAGAGGGCAAGCTCAAATAGGCTTTGCCAATGCATGTGGTATGCAAAGTTGACCATGATGCTCTGCCAGGTATTTTTCAACCCTAGTCTGCCAAAGATAAGTGCATAGCATGCTAGTTGTTCAAGGTTGAATGGCATATTTGGATCAGGAGTGTGCATAATGTGCAGCACAGATGATCTGTCATACTTGACATGCAGGAAGTGGAGTGGAATGTGATGCTGTTCTGCAAACTTCAGGTCCTCCAGATCTTACAGGGAGTTGATGAGGTGCTTGTACTCAGAGTTCAAGCATAGTAGTTTTATCACACAATTATGCAATGATATGTTGCATTGATAGGCAAACTTCTGGAGTTCAGAGAGCAGCATATACATAACAATATGGTTGTGACAAGGTACATGTGGGTTTGCATAGTACTTGAAGAGCTGTTCAAGCTCAAATAGAGTGCTGGGGAGTCCCTGGTATGCAAACTTGTAGACTATTTTACCCAGCAGTTTAGTTGGCTGGCTAGAGCTGTACTCATACACTGCTGCACAATTGGTGTTGACACCAACAAGGACCATATTGGTCAGGTACAAATAATAACAACAGGGGCTAAGAGCTTTATAGAAATACAAGTTGAGCTACTTAACATCAAGTGGACCCCACACCTTCACCCCTAAGCCATTGGGAATGTAGCCTAAAAAATTATTTTGCACCTTGTATACAAGGGCAGCTGCAGCTGCAGCCTTATTTATCTTTTTATTGGTGAGTTTTTTATTTTTTTACATATGCTGGAAGTGCTGTGCAGGCATTTTGCCCTTCTCTGCCTTCTCCTCTTCTGACTACAACTCTCTATAGTCACTTTCATTGTCAATCAAGGGCACCACCAACTGCTTACCCTTGCCAGCCACAGATGTGGCTACCAACCCATCATATTGCACAGGCATACATGGGTCAGTGGTCAGTGTGATCACCATGAACTGAGATAGTGAAGCTGAAAACAATATGGCCTTCATAAATAGCATTTGAGTGGGCTTTGACCACTCCAGGATGTCAGCTGGAAACCCTAAAACTTCCAGCTTTGTCATATCAATAGGTGGTTTATGCCCTCAGGAAGGTTTTGGTGGCCCTGATGCTTATGCAGCCCAGGCTGATGTCACTAGTCCCCTATTCAAGGGACCTTCCATTTGCAGCCTAGGGGTACTCTTCAGTTCAGCTGCATCCAAGTACTCCATCTCTTCCTACATTAGCATGACATTGAACATCTCCTTGTTCTACTGATCCAGCAAGGGTTTAGCTGGAGGTGCCTCTATGGCTAAAGGCTGTGCCAGCATTTCCAAAGTGGTTGCACCCAGCATAGGCACAGTAAGAGGCCATGCAGGCATTGTTGAGGTAGTTGAGACCACTACTAACACCAGGTGGTCTATACTAGGCACTATTGCCCAAGCAACTTCCACTCATTGCAGTAGTAGTGGCCTAGCCCATTTGGGCTCCACACTCACCCCCTCATATGAGGGAGTTTACACTTTGCAGCATGGTTGATCTGCTCCAGTGCAGATATGTGCTACCTCTTTATAAGCTTATTCTGGTCAAACAATCCTTCCATGACTATAACTGTAAGGCTATCTTGCAAGAATGATGCCATAGGGGGCACTGGTTGTCCTGCTGCCTCCAAATGCTGCAGCAGCACCTTGGGGCACAACTTCTCTCCTAACTGCAGGCACTCCAGCATGCACATATATCAGCCCTGGTGCCTAGCATTGGATTGGCCCTAGCTGATAGTAGTGCTTGTAGTGCACCTCCTGCATTTGGTGCCCATAATGCTTGTCCTCCTGATCTACCTCTATCTAAGAATGGAGGGGCATCTCATACAGAAGCAGCTGCTCACAGTCTGGGTAGACCATGGCCACATATTGCTGATTCTTGGGTAAAACTGCTATTGATTGACCTTGTGCAGATTGTCTTCCCCCCCTTTCAGAGCTCTGTAAGCTCTGTCTAGGCTTAGCAGGGCCCTGAGAGGCCATTTTCTCCCCTTCCAGACTACACATTAGTAACATGTCAAAGCAGAAAAAACAAAAGAAAGAAAAATCTCCAAAGTCCACTAGGTAGCAAATACATACAAAGTTCCAGCCACATGGCACATGACATTGGTATTTGCCCATGGGCACAAGACCACACTGTCAATCCATCATTGAGACTTAGCCAAATTATGGCCTCTATGCACTTTATGCATGCTGTGCAAGGTGATGAGGGCATTTAATACTCTGCAACTCCAGGTATCTATCCATTACTACAAGCAATTTGCAATTATCCAGGGGCTCCCATATAGTGTCCTCTAAACTCCATTGCACCTTAAATTCGAGGTGTCCAGACTGCATCTAACAATGAACAATAAGGTCATCAACAAACTATTCTTGGTCATTAGCTGTGCCAAAATTATATGGTTCAGGTGTTGCATAGTTCAGGAACAATGCATCATTGTTTGCCATGTATGGTTACAGTAGTGACTCATGAAACTTTGGCATGATGTGCCACACCTGCAATGCAGTCAGTAATTCAAGCACATAGTTTGATATGCTGGGCTCAGCTTTCAGAACCCTATGTAGTCTTACCCATTTTGGGCACAGTTTGCTTGCCCATCCTTTGGGCAAAGTCAAGTTCTTGGTGGATAAATACACCAAGCTACTTTTGTTGATTGCTAGCTCCTTGCTCCAGCAATCATTAGCATAGTCCATCTAAAAGATGTATGCCTCAATAATTGCATCATGTATAGCTGATAAGTTCATCAGCACATTCTGCACAAAGTTCTTGATTCTACAGTGGATCACTTCATCAGTACAAAGTTCCCTGATCATTGATGGCATGTAGCCATTGTTGAGCTCAAAGGGCATATATCCCCTTGTTTCAGATACACTTACATTGATTGCAAATTCAACCAGTGGAATATGATCCACCCAGTCCTTCTGATCAGGATGAACAAATGCTCTGAATATTTGCATGACATTCCAATTTGTGTGCTCTGTCTGACCATCTGTTGACATAGACAACTTTGCTCCAAGCAGCTTGTGCAGCTCCTTCCACTATTTTGAAGTAAACTTAGAGTCCAAATTGCTCACATTTGAGCTAAGAAAACCATGTAGATGTACTATCTCTTTGAGATATACCCATGACAGGTCCAACACTTTCATCATCATATTTACTGGAATAAGGTGGACCATATTGCTCATGTGGCAGATAACTACCCAGAGGTAGTTGAAGCTGTGTGACTCAGGAAATGGTCCAACAAAGTCCATACCAATAGAGTCCCAAGGTTTCACTGGGATAGGAAGTGAATGCAGCTTCCCTGCTGCTTTCTGGTTTGACATCTTCAAATGGTGACATACTTTGCATGTCACACAGAATTGACTTATTTCCTTGGCCATCTGTGGCCACCAATATGATTGATGCACATATTCAAGTGTCTTTTGGTATTCAAAGTGCCCAACAATGTTATGGACTTAGTCCAGTATTATTATAATTAATGATCTCTCCTCAGGTATACAAAGCACCTTCATGCCTATGGCATTCACCATGTAAATGAGCTTCTGCTTGATGACAAAACATGGATGCTCTTTGGGTTTGTTGAGTATCTTGACAAAGAAAGTATCTTTAGAATATCCTCATTGGATATGTGCATGCAGTTGCATGTCTCCTGGATCACCAGCTCCAGGACTAGGATTAGACATCTCTAGAGCCTGTCCCACTGTCAGGTCATCCTTACTGGACAATGATTCTATCCTTAGCTGTGCAGTGGCTGGCTGTGTGTTAGCAAGACCTTGAGCTTCAAGGTCTTGTGCTTCTAATTGCTCTTTGAGCCAGTTGCTATGGTGCAATTTGTGAGCCTGCATGACTCAAATCTCAATACAATGTTCCAATGGAACTAATGCAGGGGCAAGTCATTGCCCTCAGGGTTGATTTACTTGTCTACTTAGACAAAGTCATGGACATCATGAATATCCTCATGCATATTACTCTCAAAGTATTGCAACAAACAGTCCATGACCCTATTCAACTCTCCTTTGACATAGGTCATGTCAAACTGGTACCATGACATATAGTCAATCTAGCGATACTGTTGTAGAGACAAATGCACATGAGTATTAAGAGACTCCAAGGCCTTGTGATCCATAATAATATGGATCTTATAGCCCATCAATTTATCCTTGCATTTTAAGAGGACTTCCAAGATAGTGAGTGTTTCTAACATGTGTACTGCATAATTCTGTTGTGTGATTGTGAACTTGCATGACATGAATTCTGCAGATCTACAGGTTTGCCAGGTCTTCCCTTGGCCAAACATGGCCTCCATACCTGTCTTTGATATGTCACAAATGAGCCATATTGGCTTGTTGAGATGCAGGTCAATTGGACAAATAATCAGTGTTTTGGTGCAGATTTGCTTGACCATCTTGAAGCACCACTGGTGTAGTGATTGCCAGTGGAAAGGAGACCCATTCTGGGTCATGGCCATGAGAGGACCAGTATAAGCAGTCACATCTGGTAAGAAATTACCTATGTAATAAACTAGTCCAATAAAACATTGGATATCATTGTAATTACACAGTGTTTGCCACTCTCAAATATGATTAAGTTTATCTGAGTCTGGGTGAATACCCTGCATGTCTATAATGTGCCCTAAGCAATTAATACTTTGTGCATACAATGTGCACTTCCATTTAAGATACAAGCTTGCTCTATGCAGCTGTTCAAATATAATACATAAGTGCTGCTCATACTCCTCAATGGGGTCAGAAAATATCAAGATATTGTCTAACTAGATTGCATAAACTTTCCAATAATATCTTGGAATATGGAGGTCATTAACCTCTGAAATATCACTGGTGCATTGCAATTGCCAATCTGCATAATGTTACTGACAAATGTCCCCATCAAGGATGCAAATACAGTTTTTGGAATGTCTTGTATGCATATGTGTACTTGTTTGTAGGCATCCATCAGGTCAATCTTTGACGTTTACCTTGCCTTCACAACATCCTTGCAAATCACTTCCTGATCAAGAAGTAGTGTCACATCCTTAATGGTATTGTCATTGCACTGTTGTGCATTCAAAGCAGTCCAAAGTGTCCCATCTTTCTTGGAAATACACAACAAGGGTGTAGCTTGCATTGCCAGCCATGGCTCCCACCACTTGGCATTGATATAGCAATTTGTCTTGTCATGAAGCTGTTCCTGTAGTGCTCATAGGCAGCAAGGCAAGTGGTACTTGGATTGCTTGGTATCATCTATGAGATCAATCTCATGGTTCACTCTCTTCCATAGGAGAAGCTTCTCCTTTATTGCATTGATGATATCTGCAAATTCCTGCCACCATTGCTGGTGCAATTGCAGGATGTCATCATTCAAAAGGCCATGAGCCTTCACTTTCCCTTTCTCCACATGCTTCTGGCACAGTTTACCTGGAGGCTTGAACTGTTCTCTAAGTGCAAACAGGTGCACTTCTCCAGTGTCTGCTGTCTTCAGCCTCAGCAGAGGCTTTGACACCATCAAACTCCTTGACCCCTGCACACTTTTTGCTGTTAGCAACTTACAATCAAATGTTATGTCTGAGGGCTCTAATATCTCATTGTCATATGGTTGATGATACACCTCTCCAGTGGGTCAACATGACCCAACCCACTTCTATGCCACTATTGAGCCTACCACCTCATTTCACTCTGGCAGGATGCATGGGTCATAAGCCCATTGCATGTCCAGTGGTGGCACTGGTCAATCCCAGAAGGATCTTATGCTGTCAGTCATTTCTGCCATGCTTTCAGCACTCTGTTGTCTCTCTTTGACCTTATCTGTTACAAGGTCCTCCATCTTCACTCTAGAGCTAGTTGGTTGACACTTCAATGATTCCAACCTTACTCAATCTATATGAGTACTCTCAGGTAGACAAGCCTTGTCAGGCTTTCTTGCAGTCTTTCTGTTAGCTATTACTGGCTGGTCTGGCTCTTCCCCCCTTTTCAGAGTTCCTTGGAATTCTTTCTCAGACACCAATATCACTAGCAAATTTGCTGGCAAGGTGGCCATCAGAGGCAATTTCTCATCATTGTCCTCCACTGTCATATTCTTGTAACCTGTTAGTCAGTTGTGACTATCACAATGCTTCTCTATGGCCCTGTACCATCATAGATGGCCATCCATGTCCACCAGGAAAATCCTCTTGGCCCTCAACAGAACTTCATTGACTATTACTTTGTTATTTACAAAGTCAAGAGATACCTTATTCTTTCACATAAATGGCATACCACTGATCATCTCATAGTGATCAAAGTTCACTATGTCCACATACTCCTTCATCAGTCATCCTGGCATCCTGATATTTACCTCTGCACTGAATTGCACAACAGCATGACTCCCCACAGTTCCCAATTGGAACATCAGTGGCTCCATCAACTCATAAATGTGTATTGCATTTACATGAGCAACCTGGGGTATAATGCCCATAGTAGTACTCCCAGAATCCCACAGCATCTATGCTTGGTGTCCATTGACCTCAGCATAGGTTACTAGGCACTCCTTCTCTTGAGAAGTATACTGCAGTCCCTGCAGCTTATCAGCTGCTTTCTAAAGAGTAATATGTTGCATTCAGATGCATCTATCCTCCTGATGCTCTGTAAGAGCAAACATGTGCTCCTCATTATCATTACAAGCATAGTAATTGTTGTCATATACATCTACTGTAATGTATCCATTTCTGTCAATCTGGATACTCTTAGTGTCATCAACCACAGCCTGCTCCTCTGTGTCTTGAGGAGCTTCCTTGATCTTCTCCAGCAATACTCCCAGCATCACTTTCCATTGCTACCAGATGAGCAGCTCATACTTGCACTATTGGCCACCTTATACTCCTTAGAGTAGTGGCCCATCTGGCCACAATTACAGCATCTTATCATGCCACTGCTAGGCTTGTGGCTTACATCACTGCTGTGTGGTGGAGCATCCCACATTGCCTTTGCCCCAAGTTGGCTCATTCTGGGCCCAGTCCAAGCCTCTTTTACTGCTGGCAAATTACCAGTTGATCCTAGATCAGGATTTTTGTTTGGCTGGTAGTGTCCATTACACTACAAACTGCAGGTTGCAGTTTTGTTCCATTTTAGAATGCTTTGCCAAGAACATTCTAACCTTTATAGGTCAGTGACTTCCTTGTGCATGGTAAGAGCTGTGCTCATCATAATGGGTTGCAGTCTATGTGGACTGCTCATAGTGTATTGTATATGCCAAGAACTTGTTCACAGTGTTCATCTCTGGTGACAAATTATCATTGTATATCAGTGCACAATGTATCTCAGCAGGTATTCCATCAAGGAATATCTCCAAAATGGTAAATTCATCCAGGTAAATGGCCATGTTCTAAGCATGACCCACCAAGTTGTCATAAAAAGTGTAAACACCTGTTTGAGCATCATACACTACAGTTTGGAAGGCTTCACAAGCCTCTTGCATTGTTGCCACATTTACAAAGTGGTTATACAATCCAATTAGGACCTCCTTGAATGTCCAGTCATGTTTCTCCCTGTTTGTATGCAGGATATGTCAGGAGAACCAGTTCTGTGCCTCCCCATCAATGGACTCATGGAGCACAAAAATGCACTCCTGGTCCATGTTGTCTCAACCATAGTAGTAAGGCTGCTAAATGGTAGCATATGTCCATAGCCCAGTCTTGTAATTGGAAGAACTTATGCCTTCCAGCATATGCTTGGATATGCTTCCCATCAGCTTGACAAGGCTTGACCACATCAGGAAACTTGAATCTGACTCCAAGGGAGTCATCCACTAGATGATTCAGGCAATCATGATATGATCCATATGGATCTTGACTGCCTTATTCATTCCAGGCATGCTTGCATGCAAATGATGTGGTGAGGGCAATGACCAAGCCTTTGTTTGATACAGAGGCTCCTCCATCCTGCATTTGCAATATGGAACCTGAGAGGCCTGACATACCAGACTATCTATCTGACAACCAGAGGGTCTATGATTGTCTTGACAATCCCATCTATCTTGGTTGTCATTATGATGACCATTTCCACATTCACTGTGGTAGTTATTGTCACCACTTCCATTGTCCAGATTCCTGTCTGGTTCTCCAGTTCTTGCAGAAAATTGTCACCTCATATCATCTACAGGTGTAACACCTTTATGCCCTTCAAACACTATACCCTGGTCATCTATTATTGACTTGCCATGGTTCCACAAATCTCGATTGTGTATGTATCAATAATTGACACAATCATTCCAGTTGTCCACTAGATGGACTCATTGCACAACATATTACAGTGTTACAGATTCACCTAGAATGCTCTCTTTGTATTCCTCTTCCTTGATCATAATGTATCTACAAGACATCCTTATCTCAGGTGACTCCTTTGCCTCATCATCACACACAGAGTTAGACATTGCCATATCTAGGTCAGATACTGCCTGATGAGGCATGCTGCTTATATTAGCGTGCTGTTGTGCAGCATTCTGACATCTTTTGTAGTCCTGTTGGGACTCATTTACCTATCAAGGCACATTCAATATATCCATTGCTTTGACAATGTCTAGTGCTCATTGACACAATGGTGCATTGTAATCTACAGGCTCACCCAGGGTGGCTGTTGACATTGCAGTCCCTCAGGCTGCCTTACACTTAATATATTCATTGAGCTCCAGCTCAAATATATGAGCAAAAGGTTCAATATATTCTGTCAAATCAGCTCTAGGTACATGCTGGCCTCTATCAGCCAGTAACTATAGATACTTCTACATTCATTCTTTTGTGACTGTTGGAAAATGGTCCAGTACTAGCCAAAGCTGTATTGATAGGGTCAATAACAACCTCTTATTCTTCTCTTCATCAGTGGAATCTAGTTTACACTCTAAGTTCAGAGCTTTCCAGGGGCTCTTGTACCTCACCTGTGGCACTTGGCCACCTCCTTCCTGCTTCTCCATTGTTGGGGGGGCTGCAAGTGCCTTTCTCTTAACCTGCTCCTTCTGTCTGGACACAGTCACTGGAATCACTCCCTGATATCACACTATCTGCTCTGATGGCATCTTCTGCCCTCTATCAGCCCCTTGTTTTTGCTGTGCCAGTCTGTATGGAGTACTATACACTAGTACACTACTCTGCATAGTATCTGTATATTGGACAGAGTCACCCATATCTTCCAATGACTGCCTCAAATTATTGAGCAATGTCAGGTAGATCAGCAATAGTAGATTTGTTGCTGCCACTGATAACCCCAATGTATCCCCTGGTCTAGTACCAGGGTTTGATATCAACCTCATCTGTGAAATGGATAGCCCCCCAGGCATTCCAAGGCTCTTGCTCATATTGCAAGTGCCATTGTCATCCTGTTTTGACAGGGGCTGGTATTTCAATGCTGAAAGCATCTCATTGGGACTGGAGCCAGATGGTGGCTCTAAGAGACCAGGTGGGTTGATCTTTTGAGTCAGCTATAGGAACAAGATGTTAACATGGCAGAAAGGAAGCTCAGAAGTTTGATGAGAGTTGCCTAGATTGGTAACAAGAGTTCAGAGTCTAAAGCCAATAGCAGAAAATTCAAAAAAATGTAGCCATTGGCTACAGATAGAACAATCTTGCATGTATCATGCAGTAGCTAAATCATACCTGAATATTAGATGAAACTAGATATGTTGTGAATACAAGATGTTGTCCTTATGTAATCTATGAATGCACATCAACAGCACATGTTGGTGTGTAACTACAGCTTGATGATACACAGTATATACACAGGAACTAAGGTAATGGTAACCTCACTGAGTACAGCTGGATGGGTCTGTTTGGAAAGCAAGGGTAGCAGCATTTTGAGTAATACCTTATAAGGCTAGAATGAAGTTGGTGTTACCACAGGGACTAGAGCAGTGGATAAATATCACACCTACTAAGCTGAAAGAGCTAAGGGAGGATCTACAAAAACCTACTGAGGTTGTCAACCAGGACATTTCATTTGGGTCAGTATTACTGCATAAACCCACTGAAGAGGAATTGGGGAGGATAGAGGCCAGTAAAGACTGATTAGTTTTGCTTAGTTTACAAAGCCTCTATTAAAAACTTTAACATGCTGCATACTCTAGGAACCTCAACAGTCATAGCAGAAAGAGAGGACATCAATAGGGCTAATTGGTGATATACAATGATATCAAGGATGTCATGGTTACAAAATTAGTCCTTAATGACTCAAGACCAAAAGGCAAAAGCTGTCAAAATAAGTTTTCAAATTAATAAAACTTAAAAAGATGCTTATGTTAGACAAAGAGATATATTGGGGGACTACAGAATGAAGAAGGGGGGAAACTAGACTAGGGGCTATGCCAGATGGGTCAGGCTGAGGCAGTAACTGTGTCTAGACTGCAATGACTTCTGGGACAGCCATGGAACCCTCAGGGAGAGATGGCAAAGTGTTGCAAAACTCCATATCAGAGTTGTTAACAGTGTCATAACTAGACTTAACAGTGTCATAAAGTGAGTGTGAGAAAAGGAAGAAAAAAGTGGAAACCTCAAAGAAAACATTGAGTGCCTGTAGGAGCATTCTGGCTCAATCACTGACAGAGGGGTTCAAAGCCTTGTCAAGCTAGGCACAGCATTCTGAAATAAATGTAAACAGCTGCAACCTAAGGTTGAATTGATAAAGCTGCTGCTGCACAGCCAGGTCAATGGCATTGCAGTACTGGTGGAGGTTGGCACAGGGAGTGGTGGGGTTGCTGGACAGCTGCACAGAGATGAGCACCTGGTCAACTTTGCAAAGCAAAGCCAAGGCCTTATCACTATCAAGGGTATGGCTGGCTAAGAATTAGATAGAGAAATTAGTCAGAAGTTAAGGAGAGAATAGGAAAGGAATGGACTGAGGGAAGGGTGAACTTTGAGTTTTTTTGCTTTAGGCTTACCTTTGACATTGGTCTAGAAAAGGCAAAGAGAGAGTGTCAGTGTATCAAGGCAGCAGTCAAGCTTATGGTCTAGACTCATGTCAGTGGAGCACTTTGTGGCTTGGAAAGCAAGCATACCAAGTATGATGACATCCTTTTCTTGGGCCTTATACTATACCTGGAAAGAGCATAATTAGACAATGAGAAGGGAAGAAGTTCAGAAGCAGGAACACACCTCTTTGTGCTCCTTCTGGAGTGCCTCACAACACCACTTGCCAATGACTATAAGGGCATCAGCAAAACAAAAGGAAGCCTGAACATTGCTAGAGTTGGTAGCAGCAGTGCCATTGAACAAAGGAAGGACAGAAGAAAGAGCCTCACAAGGCCTTTCTGGTCAGAGAGGCAGGAGAACTGACCATTGTCAGAGAAGTCCTGAAGAGAAAGGAATTTGGATGCCAGGAATAAGAAGTGAAAGGAAAAAAACTCAAAATGTACCCAGCCTATGCTGCCCAAAAAGCATGCATAGTATAATAGCATGCTAGGAAAAGCCTTTGCAGTGTTGCAAAACCCAACTGTAGCCTCAGCAAACAAGGGCAGCTTCAAGACAGAGACAATCACTTTGTGATCATCTTGCTTGACAGCCTGCTAGAGCATAATGTAGTAATTATGGGGAACTGGCAGTGAAGGTGGAGGGAGGACAGTCAATTTGGGGGGCAGAGCAGTAATAATAACTTGGGGGCAGGGCTTAGCAGAAGCCATTTTGCATGGAGCAGTGAGGGTGGCTGACAGCACTATAACAAAAGTGTAGCAAGAAGGCTGATTCTAAAAGACTAAGGAAACAATCAAGTTTTGGGCAAACAAGGAAATTTATTTTTTTCTAGCTGAGAAAGGGGGAAGAATTGGAAATTTTAAGAATATGGTGTGGAGGGACTCAGGAGAAATGTGCATCTAGTCTGCCTACATGACTGAGGGCAGTTGTTTCATAGTGAAGGAGGGATGATATCTTAGCCTTGTAACACAGCAGACTAAGACAAGAGAAGATCCCTGAATACATTATAAAAACTGTGGAAAACTGTAAGCAGAATGTGTTGAAAACTGTAGATGCTAGGAATCTCACACTTCTAAAAACTCTGGCATATGTAACAACAACAACCAAGGTATGTGCCACAGCATGGAGGAAGACAATTTGAGATTGGGAGGCAGGAACAAGGAGTTGATAGGTAGTGGTGTTCAGATCTGATCTTGAACTAGGTCCAAAAGTCAATCAACCACCACTATCAAACCCTCCTCCTCCCACCCTCCTGCACATTTCCACTATCACCACACTAATACACAAAGATGATCCAAGCCAGACTGGACTACAAAGGTACCCCACTACCAGTGTAGAATGGGAGGGGAGGATACAGGAACAAGAAGAGAAGCCAGAGGTAAAGGTTTAGCCAGCCAATAGCTAAACATTTCACCTGGATCCTTTATGACTGCACCAAGCTTTGCTAGCACTCTGGATATGCATTGGAACAAAGGAAATCATGCAAACTCTGCTGTGGTCTATATCCAGTAGCAAGGGTATGAAGACAAAAGAGAATCAGGGGAGTCAGGTAAGCAATTCCCTTACCACAGCTTGGTGTCCCTAGTGAGCAGACATCTTAGGCTTAGAAGCAACTGAAAAACTTTGGGTTTATAAGTGTTTAATATACTTTTGTGCCCCATTCATTAGTTCTGAGACTGTCTCATGCTTTTGAATTAAAATCAATTAATATGTTACATCTATCCACTTGACAAAGTGAGAACTAGTATTTTAACAGCCCCAATCTCTCACAAAACTAAGTACAACTAATTGACCAAGGTTATGGAACTTTTTGTCAACATCAAACTTAGCTTTTGCAACAATATCCAGCTGAGTGGCAAAAAATTTGCCTCCAATGCTTCAAAGATTGGATGGGTCCTTTCTTATATGAAGCTAGGTCATGCTTTGATGTATGTGCTATGAGTGTTCCAAAAGAATGGAGGGGTAGGGAGTTTTGTAAGTTGGAATGAGTTTGAATGCAATTTTCAAGCTGAGTTCTTCCCTTTTGACCCTGCTAAGATGCTGCCCTCTCCTTGGATGACTACATTGACTCCTTTTGAGCCCCAGTCAAGCAGCCCACTTTCCCTGATAGTCTGTGACTTTGTCTTGCCTTTTGAGGGGAACTCCATTCCTCTCTTATAAACTGAATTGACAGCATAGCAGAATAATGACCAGATGACAAAAATATTGAGACTTGGTACAAGGTAACTCAGGAATAGTGGCAGCTCATGGAACTGAAGTAAGTACCTCATCACACTCAGCCATCTTCTATTCACTCCCATCCTGGTTCTGCTACTAGAGCAGGACTCCTACCTTGAGCTCCACCTTTTCTTGCCCCCTTTGTTTGCCCTGCTCCTACACACATTCCCACTTCTCCACCTTCTCAATCCTTGCCTCTGGAAGTCCCCATAGATGTGGATGCTTACTACCAGCATTCTTCCACCCCTCTGCTCTGCTAGCAATGTGGAAAGACAGGCCACTTTACTTGTTACTGCCCACAAGGAATAGAAGTCCCCTACCTCTCCCTATCTGACTAGGAGAAATTACTAGTCCAACTCCTTGCTGCTAAGGATGCCTCTGGAGCCCCTTCCTCTAATACTCCTGCAGCAGGACCTCAGTGAAGAAGGCAGAGATGTTGGCACCCCTCTCCTTCAGTCAGAAGAGGATTTTTAGGCAAGCAATAAATGAACTGTATGCCTCCATTGCCTAGTGCTAATTTTTTTCTGCTTTGTCTATAGAATCCAATATAACCCCCATTGTACCTGATTCTGTGACTAGAAACTGTAAGTGCTCTCACTGACATATAGCATCCCCCAGTCAAAACCTTAATGGGGGAAGTTCCCTCTCAACCACACCACAGAATACCTACCTGGAAATGTCACCTTCTCCATTGTAATGTTGTTGTCTCTACTCCCTCTGTCAACCCTGACTTACTAAGTGTCCCAGGCCAGATTTGTGTGGTTACACAACTACAAATTTCAGATTGGCTCAAAATGGAGGGTGAGCTTCAGAAACAATTTACAAAAGCTTTGGAAAGAGGACAAACAGGGAAGGCAAAGTGAGAAAAGCTAAGTGAGAACCCTGAAATCAACAAGATGCTTAAGTTGTGGGCTTACAAAGCAATGCATAATGGCATTGATCTTACTAGAGATGTACTCAAAGCCAAATGGAACTGATTTGCTGATCTTGCTAGAACCCCAACTGTTGAGAGGAGAGGCTACAGTAATGGTTGACTGAATTGGTTAAAGAATTGTTGTGGTCTTAGAAACTTCAAGTGTCATAAAGAAGCTAGTTTTGCAGATCCCCAGAATGTTGTAGCTGGATGCCAAAAAATTCAGAAGTTGATTGCAAGACATAGGTTCCAATTAAAGAATATTTTCAACATGGATGAGAATGGGCTGTTCTGGTCATAAGTGTCTTGCAATTTTGATGAACAATAGCTTACACAAATGGAGGCTGTCACCCTGACTGTGGCCTTACAACAAAACAGAAGTCTGGTGTCAAAGAAGACAAAAAATGCTTGACCTTGGCATTCACAATCAATTCCACAGGCACAGAGCAGCTCTCACCAATAATCATTGGAAAGACTGAACACCCACAGGCTTTCCAGAAGAAGAATGGAGCTCAACTTGAACTCTACTGGGGAAGCAATGCAAAGGCCTGGATGGCAAGTCTTGTATCAGGAGTGGTTGCATGATTGGAATGCCAAATTATGGTGTGATGAATACCATATCCTTTTGTTACAAGATATTTCCAGTGCTCATATTCCTCCAGATAGTCTCACAAATATCATTGTTGAAAACTTTACATCAAATCTTACAGCTCATGTCCAGCCAGCTAATGCCAGGATTATACATTGTTTCAAGGCTCATTACTGTGCTCATTTCATCAATCATGCCATTGATTGCTATGATTGTGATATCTCTCCTACTCAAATTTTCAATCTTGGCATTCCCAAGGCCATATAGACCATATAGATGGCAGACACTGCATGGAAGGAGGTTGACACCACCATCCAAAACTGTTGGAAGAAAAGTGGTATTCTACAAAAAACAACTGCCAATGTCCCTGTCTCTGCCCCATCCATTCCTGTATCATCTCTTCTCAATACCCAACCAACAGACATCATCAGTACAGCAGACATTGAGATCCAAAAAATCTCAAGGAGCATAGAGTCCTTCAGCACAAGAACCAAATGGACATTGATGAGCTACTCAATTCTACCAATGAGGACAAGATGTATGTGCATGGAATGGAAGAGGAGGAGGAGATTGATCAGGATATCTCCACAGCAGTGACTGAATGTTGCAAGGCAGAACAAGAAAGAAGAGAAGGGTAGCAATGTCATGGACTGCAACTTGGAAGTGATTGATCAGAAGCCATCACACCAGGAAGTATTCAATGCAGCCTCAGTTATTCTCAAGTATGTATCTCATATAAATCAGCCATATGCATGCAAGGTAGAAGGTGTTCTTGCATGCTTTGGGTGCCAAACATGCTCCGAGGTGAAATTTCAATCCCTTTGGCCTACAACCCTCAATGATTCTTTTTGAAGAAATCAAAGTAGATAATCATTAATGATGTATATTATGTCCATTATTACTATAAACAAGTCTGGAAATCGCCCCTACAACGACCCCTCTCATACTCGAAAACCCCTCATAACCCATACTTTTGGGCTTCCACGCAGGGGCCATCGGTTATAAGAGGTTTCGACTGTAAACAGTGGCAGTACCGGCCCGACCCAGATCCGGCTGATCTCTCCAGTGGGATCAAGGAATCATCCAGGCCCTCGTCATCATCCCTTTCGTCTGCACGCTATATTGCACGACTCGACGTCGTTTAACTTTGCACGCATGCTGGACCACATCAAGAATCCTAGGAGTAATAAGAACTGTGAATGGCAGGATGGAGAAAAAAAAAGAGGCCCCGAAAGCGCACCATGTCCCAAGAGGTGTACCGCGCATGGCGCCCTAGAGCACAAAGAAAGGCCAGGAAACCACGCAGAATACGAAGAACTCGTGCTACTTGTGTAGTGGCTCGTGCACCAGAAAAAGGATATAAAAGGGAGGAGGATTCGAGAGCGAATGCAAGCAGAATCTGGCATGCAACTCGTAGGGAGTGAGATACTTGAGCTTACAACGTCATTTGGCTTCAGGGTTACAATTCATATTTGAATTGAACCTTCCGCACATTCAGGCATTGGGTCCAAATTGAGGATAAATCAATAAAACCGTTCTCTATTGCTGTATACAAAAGGGAGGGTCCGGTGTAAGGATTGCTCCGTGCAAACTTAGTGAAGTAAAGTTTCGATTCTTATCACAAGAATTTAAACTTTGAATTCGCATCAATGGGAAGATAACCACCTCGTGGACCAGCTGTTCTAAACTTGAGACTCGCATCAATGGCAAGATAACCCTCGTGGACCAGCT
>JABCKS010000484.1:0-17754 GCA_018851325.1 Termitomyces sp. DKA19 | reverse complement strand
ATACTTCAATGGTTTCTTTCTAGGGTAACTTGGAACGTATTTTGGCGAGTATCGCGATTGCAAAAGAGAGAGGTGCAACACTACGCGTGGGCCCAGAGTTAGAGATACCGTAAGCCAATCTTTGAATGCATCCGCATCATTCTCCCGAATCTCATAGGGGATATGGATGCTTGGATCATTTCCTAGAAGGTATTTCAACCTTTATGATCTCGTCGAGTCATTCGTCATCATATCTTTCTAGGCGACACGGTCCTCCATTCTTGGGAAGTTTTAGCGAAGATCTTGGTTTCGGACGAGGCTATGGGGATTGTCTGTGACATTGGCATGTACGTTTTCAAACAGTTTCATGGTATCATCAAAATTGAACAAATGCGTGCAGGCCGATCGTGCATAAAAACGTCATCTACAACTGCCGCGTTATTATACATGATCGCAAAATATTGCTGATCAGACCCAAGATGTGGCTGGCGAATGATGGGAACTACCGCGAACTCCGGTACTTCACTCCTTGGATGAAGCATAGACAATGGGAAGACCATTACCTTCCGAGAATCATACAAGCCGTTACCAAGCAAGTATGGACCCTTTCCTCTCAGCAGGATGCTTGTTTTATGCTTTTGTCAGACAAAAGTCCCCTTTGGTGATGCAGTTATCAGTACTTTGGACACATGTTTCGGTGTCGAGCTATGTGAAGAGTTGTTCACGCCTGCCAGGTAGACAGTAGCTGTTCTTCAATTACTCTGGTCCTGATCTACTGACAGCCCTCACATCCTCATGGGACTCGATGGGGTTGAAATCTTCACTAACTCTAGCGGAAGCCATCATGAGCTTCGTAAGCTCTATACAAGAGTGGAACTCATTAAGGAAGCTACTTTGAAGGTGATGGTCAAACTCGATTTAACCCTATCCGATTCTTACTAGCTTTTTGCTCTTGCGAAGCTGGGTGGCATTTATTTATATGCTAATCAGCAAGGTTGTGATGGTGACCGTCTCTACTATGACGGATGTGCCATGATTGCCGTCAACGGACGTATCATTGCGCAAGGTTCTCAGTTTTCTTTGAATGATGTGGAAGTCGTCAGCGCCACCGTGGATATTGAGGACGTCCGAGCACATCGTGCTAAGAGCAGTAGAAACATGCAAGCTGCTTCTACGGAAAGGTATCACAGGATCGAAGTACCCTTCGCTCTATCCCGTGGAAAGTTTGACGACATCACTGGAGAGGAATCGGACAGCCTCAGCGGAAACAATACTCTTGATGTCCGATTTCATTCCCCAGAAGAAGAGATCGCGTATGTTCCCAAACGAGTCCCTCTCCTGATTAGGGCTAAGTCTTCGTCAGCTTGGGCCCTGCATGCTGGCTCTGGGACTATCTTCGGAGATCCCGGACTCAGGGGTATTTTGTCCCACTTAGTGGTGGAATAGACAGCTGCGCCACAGCGGTTATAGTTTACTCCATGTCTCGACTTGTCACCGAATCTGCGAAGCGAGGAGGTCAGTTGATTCTAGTCTACATCATTTGCTAATCTTCTGAACGTTACCTTCTAAATCGCGACAGACCAGATGGTAATTGCTGATGCAAGACGCATTGTAGGAGAATCTGAGGATTCGACCTACATCCCTACCGATCCTCGCGAGTTCACTGGTAGAATATTTCATACTTGTTATATGGGGACAGAAAATTCGAGTGCAGAGACTAGGAAACGTGCCAAGCAGCTCTCTTCTGCCATTGGAAGGTATGTCGAAATAATAGCAAGGCGGCAGAAATTCTTACATTATTGCCTAGCTATCATATCGACTTAAATATGGACAGTGTAGTGGCTGCTGTTAGAAACCTCTTCGGATTCGTGACAGGCATCCGCCCACAGTTCCGAAGCCATGGAGGCACCAATGCGGAGAATCTTGCTCTTCAAAACATACAAGTCCGCCAATTTTTAGTCACCAGTTTCAGAGCTGATCCGACTTTCCATATAGGCAAGGCTTCGGATGGTGATTGCTTATATGTTTGCCCAGCTCTTACCTTTCGTACGTGGGCGATCGGGGGGTCTACTTGTGCTCGGAAGTGCCAACGTTGATGAAAGGTGGGCCTTCAGTGATTTCCCTTCATTGCTACATTAAGTATTTTTGGAGACAGCCTTCGGGGATACCTGACAAAATATGACTGCTCCTCTGGTTCGTTGCTAATAGTGTCAAATCTATTCAATGCCAATCAATTATGCAATATTGCAGCTGATATCAATCCCATCGGCGGCATCAGCAAGACGGATTTAAAGAAGTTTATTGCCTACGCCGAGAGCGCATACGACTTACCGATCTTAGCGAGGTTAGCCTCTACTCCGTTGTGCAGTTTTCGTGACTAGATGTCTTTGTTGCGCAGTTTTCTCAGTGCGGTTCCAACGGCTGAATTAGAACCTATCACAGAAAATTACGTGCAATCGGATGAGGTGGGCGGGGATTTTGGCGACATAGTCTTTTTTTCTGATATCAGTATATTCAGGCTGACATGGGCATGTCTTACGACGAGTTATCCGTGTTCGGGCGACTCCGCAAAGTTCAGAAATGCGGTCCTTACAGCACATTTACGAAGTTGATCCATGAATGGGGTTCTTTCTTGTCACCCATACAGGTATATCTCTTTGTGTGACTCGTCATCAGTGGAAATACTCGCATAACTCCAGATTGCAGAAAAGGT
Organism: Termitomyces sp. DKA19; assembly: GCA_018851325.1. Classification (NCBI taxonomy): domain Eukaryota; kingdom Fungi; phylum Basidiomycota; class Agaricomycetes; order Agaricales; family Lyophyllaceae; genus Termitomyces; species Termitomyces sp. DKA19. The sequence goes on along the minus strand of JABCKS010000484.1, from coordinate 15,062 downwards.
GAAACTATTCTATTTTGAACACGCAAGAAATCGGCACAAGATGACGACTTTGACACCTGCTTATCATGCGGTAGGTTTATCTCTACATCTCTCATGACCAATGTATCTCATACAGCAGTTCTAGGAATCCTATAGCCCTGATGACAACAGTCGGTTCTATATCATCAAGTTTTTACATGGACTCAACATTTCTCAATAGGGTTTGATCTGCGTCCTTTCCTATACCCATCCCGTTTCCCGTGGCAATTCAAGAAAATCGACGAGGTCGCAGCAGTGTTACCGGATAGATCAATACAAAGCGGTACCGTCGACAAACCCAAGACCGAATGAATGATATTTGAATAACTAGCCTACGTTGTAATGTACTTGAGAGGTATCAAAGTGCGCGTATATCAATACAGATGACGAGTGGGTGGAAAATATGAATAAGTACAATCGTGATGAGTAGTAAGAATATGCCTAGTTCGTGCGCAAGAATCGAGAGAATGAATTTTGAATATTCACTTTCTTCATTATCGTAGGTTCTGGAGCTGCACACACGCCGTCAATAATAATTTCAACGTAGAAAACGAAACTTGTACGACTTACGGTCTGTCAACCCTTCCTCTTTCACTTTTCGCTTGACACTCTCCATCACTTCACTGACTGCCGACCGGTCAAGATCGCCTCTCGCCTTCATAAGTCCCTCAACAAAGTTGATATTAGGTCCGTGTACTTTCGCAAATGACCAGAAGGACAGGAACACCATGTCTTTCGAAGCTTCGAGCAATGCTAGTATCATCTCGATGATCTCGAAGTACTGTTCGACTTCCTTTGCAGGTTTCAGGGTGGTAAAGAATGCGAACGCAAGACCAACATCCTCCCGAATCCGATCTGTTGCAGCAGGCATTCTAAGTTTCGGCGAGTTTGCAAGCGCATTGAGATAGAAGACGAGGAAGGCATCAAGAAGGTCATCAATGAGAAGCTCTAGAAGTGAAGGATTGAGGTAACTCTGATAGTCTGCCATGTAGTCGCGCATTGTTTCCACAATCTGTACCATGATTCCATCATACCAAATCTGCTGGAATAGGCCCTTGGTCGCCGGTTTGAGGTCGTTGATAATCATGTCGATCAGCGTCTGAGTACATTTTTTTGCCACGTCGAGATACCCGTCGATCGCATCGTTCAAGCGCTCAGTGATTGTGACACGGTATTTCTCCGACACGAGCGGCTCAAGACGGGCAAGGAGTGCTTCAGCGTAATCGGCGGATTTGACTTGATCGTTGGCAAGGGCAACGCAATACTCGACAAGACCACCCGATACCTCATCTGGTTTTTCGATCTGCTTCTTGTATTCAACTTCGACAGTCTTGACCCATTGATCTTGTATCCCCTTCATGACACGATTTATTTCACCAACGACGCGAGCCAGAATGGCACCTTGCCCACTCTCTGTAGCTAGGTCGACCTGCTGATTCACCATTTGAAAGAGAATGACAGCACCCTGAGTGCTATATAAGCCATCACTGTCGATTTCTGGCGGCTCTTCACGCTTGGTGAACTCGGCAATCTCTGTCTTCAGCAAGTTCGCAGACCATTCATCGAGCTTTTGAATGATGAGTTGGAGGTAGTCTTCAATAAGGGATTGGTCTTTCCCATCGAGCAGTGGCGGTTCGAGAAGATCAGGTGGAACGTTAAGTTCCTTCATATTTGCCTTGTACTCCTTGAGCCATTCAAAAAGAGCAAGCAGGACACCTGCTTCGGGTCCTGAGGCCGCCAACGTCTTGATTGTTGCATTAAGAGTTTTATGGTATTCCCGAATATACAGAGAGTATATCTCGTAGTCTGCGGGGAAACAGGGTACGACGTCTTCTTCAATTCGAATAATATCCTGATATATCCATCCGAGATTGGAAAGAAAGGCGGCAGGATTTTGTTCGTCCCGTTTGTATGCTTCCTGGAATTTATCTCTGATAGAGTCGGTAATCGCTTTTGTTATTTTGGACCGGTAATGCTTAATGACACGAGCATTGGCCTGCATTGACTTAAATTTCGACGCAGCGCTCCATTTTGCTGCCTTCTTCACTAGACGTATGACTATGGCCTGTCAAGCATGCTTGGTTAGCGACACCGCACGACTTGCCCAAAAAGTCAGATACCTTCTCGTCCTCCTTGCCCTCTACTTCTGCAATCTTGATCAAGCGTACCACAACATCAGGGTAGCCCGCTCGTACAATGGGCAAGATGTTACGCGAGAGCTCCAATATATATTCATCAAAGGCCGCTATAACTTGGTTCAGACGTTCAAACCAGCGCTGTAGAGTTGCCCGCGAACTAGGAGATGCTTGTTTAGCTTGGTGCATAGTGTGATTACGAAAAGCCTCAAGTTGTTTGAGCTGGTAGTGAATGAAAAGAAGGTTTTCAGCAGGTCCGAGAATGTCTGAACTATCTTGTGCGAGGAGTTTCTCAATGACATCAAGTTTTTCGGCCAATTCAAGTAGGTTCTTGACCATTTCCTCCGTAGACTCAAAGTTACGGTGCACCATTGAGACCTTAAAACAGTATTAGACTTGATTGTGAATTTCGAGGATTGTGACGTACTCGACTGATCTGGTCAAACGTAGATACAATGTTATCAGGTTCCATACATTGTCGTTCCATGGCTGCCATCTCATCCTTAATAGCCTGAACGTTGTCACGGGTATTGAGCAACTTTCGTAAGCCTTCTCGTGTAGCCTGAAGCTGTTCCTTGACGCCGTTCTTCAGCCTGGCGTGGATGGATGCTTTTTCCTTCTCCAGTTTCTTCCTGTATGCAGATATCTTCACGAGGTCATCCGGTGATTGTAGGTATTCGCCTATTGCCTGTGCGGCTGATACGGGTACAGCTGCCGTAGTCATAAAAGCAGACAAACGAGGATAAGCCTCCGCAGCCTGTTGCAGTGCACTGCTTCTGTCAGAGATGATCGAGACGATCGAGAGAGCATTTCCCTTGGCCTTCCACACACGTGCACGTGCAAATCAATAAATAATTTCACTGCGCTTCAGCCTATGTTTTCAGCCTATGTCGTTATTGAGAGTCTCAAGATCCCGTCTAGTCGTGAATACAGTGAGAAGGAGCACTTTTAGTCGGTTTAGGAGGCTCTACTCGACGGTAGACAATGAAGACATTGAAGAATGTGACGTCGTGATTGTCGGTGGTGGACCTGCTGGGTTAACACTTGCTACTGCGCTCGGTAATTTGGAAGGTTTCTTGTGGCGTCGGTATAAAGCTGAATGACTCTACAAGGCTCGTCGACACTCGCTCGCCAGAACTTGCGCATCAGTCTAGTCGAAGGTGGCGACCTATCAAAAATCAAGCAATGGGCACCTCCCTCCGGGACATACTCGAATAGAGTCAGCTCTCTAACGAACACGTCACGGTCGTTCCTACAAGGTACTACCACCCTTCTCACGACAAATTGCCGAGGATTGACTATGCGGTCTAGCCATTGGCGCTTGGAATCATGTCGACACGCATCGGACAGCTCCAGTTGAGGAAATGCAGGTTTGCAGAATATTGAGCTCTCCGAGTCTTACAGACTCAACCTCATTAAGGTGTGGGATGGCGTTTCTGACGCCCGAATAACTTTCTCTGCGTCCGAAATTGGTTTAGAGAGTCCGCAAGAAGGGATGGCCCGCCTCACCGAAAACCTCAACCTTCAACGTGGGATTCTACGGCGTCTTGACGAACTTCCTGAGGTTCAGCTGATTGACAAGACAAGAGTCAAGTCTATCCTGCGAGACACGGACGAACGAGGAGGCTGGCCTTTGGTTCACCTTGAGAACGGCCGAACACTGAGGGCGCGATTGCTCGTCGGCGCCGATGGATTCAACTCTCCCGTCCGTTCCTACGCCCAAATACCCTCCTTTGGCTGGTCCTACGATACCGTTGGAATTGTTGCGACCATGGTCCACCCACCGCGCGGTGCATTCCAAGCGCCTAATACAACTGCGTATCAACGTTTTCTGCCGACCGGCCCCATTGCCTTCTTGCCCCTTTCTCCGACTGTCTCTTCGCTTGTCTGGTCCACTAGACCCCAAATTGCCTCAGCTCTCACAGCGTCAGAGCCTGGAGTTATGGCAAGTATGATCAACGCCGCCTTCAGACTTCCTGAGCTATCTCTGAGATATCTCTACGACCGCATTATCGGGGCACAAGCCAACGGCCAACCTCTGACACGAGCTGAAATACAGCAAGAGATCAAATGGCGGGAAGACTCGCATGGTATTGACCCATACTCTGCATATAGATCTGCCATGGTCGAAATGAGTGAAGATGCAGGGATTCCTGCAGCGGATTCTGAAACTGTCCCGCCGCTCGTCACCTCCCTCCAACCCGGAACGGTTGCGACCTTCCCCCTCAAATTCAACCATAGCGAAGTTTACATCGGCGAAGGACAGGGCAGCAGGACGGTACTTGTCGGGGACGCCGCACACACTGTTCACCCACTTGCTGGACAGGGTCTGAACATGGGCCTTGCTGATGTTGAGTGCCTTGCCAGGTGCATAGAAGGCGCTCTTGAGCGAGGTGGTGACGTCGGTGAGTCGACGTCTCGATCATTTTTAAATTTTTATTTCTGGTTTGGCTGACGATGTCTGTTATATACCAGGTTCGTATACAGCTCTTTTGCTGTATGCTCAGGAGAGGTACCTTGCCAACCACACCACGATGAGCGCGATCGATAAGCTCCATAAACTGTACACAACGACTTTTGAGCCAGTGGTCTGGGCAAGATCTGTCGGGGTTGAGGTTCTGAACGAACTTGATGCCGTCAAAGCGGCGCTCATGATGGTGGCCGGTGCGCGAAAGCACAGGATCGACGGGGCAGCTGCGGTATCCGACATAGCTGCAACAGGAGTAGAGGCTCTTGCGGCAGGCATCAAAGCTGCAAAATCATTCAGCGGAGGTGCTGGAGGTTTGATCAGTAGCGGACTACAAGGGGTTTTCAAAGCGATGTCCAACAACACTCGGAAGAAAATCTAGTGGTATATCCTCATGTACGTTTTAGAACCGCTAATCATGGAAATCATTTCCCTCCGCTGTACTTTATGATGATCAAGTAAGTAATGAATCTCTACAACGGCTACTCTTCGAGACGACGCCTCGAGCATCGCTTTCCGTAACGCTTGGTTTAGTGAATCCGAAGTAGACGACAGCCAGGGTGCGAGCCAAATCACGCGACAAATCAGGCATTGAAAGAGATGACAGAGCTTGTCACGGGGATCGATCGTAAGGGGCATTCATGGACGAGTCCAGACGTCGTAGAGACGGCGAGATAGTAAGATATATATATATATACGGGCTTCGACGCGCATACATTGGACTATACACGGCTAACTTTTATTGAGGAATGGAAGCGGAAGAACATCTGAGGTTCGAGATCCAAGTAGAGGGTAACGTGAATCGCGATTATTGGCAGTAACGAAGCCTACGTAGTTTACATGTTCGTAATCAGCACACACACACACAAAACAGCTGATTAGGACAAAGGACGAAGAATACGGTACGGCTTACCTACCCATACGTGGTTGTTCCCAGAAGTCAAGCCAGACCGTTCCTTAGCGTCAAGTAAGCGCTAGAGTCGAAATCGCCGGAATGGCTTCGCGAAAGTATATCGGCAGACGAGAGAAAGGAACGGGACCGGCCCGTCTCCCCATTATTTGGTATGCAAGCAAGCGTGGGTAAGTCAGTGCCTGGCTGGAAGATCTCCCGGCCGGGGGGTGGGGGAGAACAAATTCTGGTAATGTGGGGTACGTATCGGGACCTCAATTCCGCGGGCTCACGCTTTTTTTTTTTTCGGCTCCAGCGGCGCTTAGCCCTTCGTAAACCTGGACAGAGAATTGATTATCCTAGTTTATGATTGGTGGTAGTGGGTGTTATTGCATTGTGGCTTGTTGGCCAAATTCCATTCGACCGACACCCCCGCTGATGATTATGTATGAATGTTCGAAATGGGGGTCGCGCAACGCAACGCAGTTCGGTCCGCTCGCCGGTGTTCGGTTCGCGGAGAGGTTGCGCTTATCAAAGTGCCGGCGACTCGACCGATTATGTTTCCATAGAAACGAAGCAGCAAAAGCAAACACAAGACACAAAGGAGAAAGAGCGACCGACAAAGCAAGCATTGTCGATGTCATGACGTACCGATGCACGTATGGGGTACGCACCGAGAGCTCGAAGAATGGAGGATATATATGTACATATAATTTTTCACAGAATATGTATGTAGAAAGAACATATCTGCAGTCCTGCATGGCATCGACAATGGTGACTCAGACACCACGTGACATGACCGACTGGTCCGCGTCCCCACAATCGACACTTGGACCGACAATCGATGAACATGAACACACACTCGACCGCGCCGGGGTCCTCTCAGACCGAGCGGTACTTTCATGATCTCCTGCTCGACGTCGCGCGCCTCGATCCGGATATCATCAACGAGGTACGTACGCGATGCGATGCGAGCGAGTTTTCACCCACAAACGCGAGTGCTTTATTTACATACAGACCTTTTCGGGCGAAATCGCCGTATGCTCGATCCTGGACTCGGGCGCGCCAGGCCTCTCGGATGAAGACATCCTGCGATTCGGGCTGGGTTCGCCCCGATACGAAGTCGGTCTGCTCTGAGCCGTCAGTCAACGATGTATTTATTTATTGGTTGTGTAGCTAGGGCCAGAGGCACAGCAGCGTCTCGAAGAGGAACTAGACAAGACCCTCCTCGCCATGGCCGAGTTTTTCCATGCGGATGTACGTGCCCCACCCCGCTCCCCTCGTGTTCCTCCTCCCGACACACCAGACTGTCTCCCCCCCACCAGAAATGGGCGCACCTGACCGGCGACGAGCGGAACGACTTGGTCTGGTCACTCCCCACCGACATCGCCGGGTTCAAATCCTCAATAGCATCCGCACGGTCCGAGGCCGCGGCGACATACGCTAGGCTCGAGACCCTCATGGGGACCATCACCAAGGTCGGTCGGTCGGTCAATCCCCCCCCCTTCTGCGACACACGCTTACCTAAGCCGCCCCGTCCAGGCACACACGCGCCTGCGAACGGACCTCACTGCCCTCCTGACGACGTACGCGCCGAGCGTCAACAGGCGGCACGCGGCCTCCGACGCGCTCCTGGCCGCGCGGACCGAGGCCGCGCTGGTCAAGCTCTCGGTGGTGCGCGCGCGCGCGCAGCACGCGCTCTACGGCTACCGGGCGGCGGACCACGACGCGAGCGTGGGGCAGGCGCTGGAGCGCGTGTACGCGGGGCTCCGGGGGGAGGAGCGGGGGATGCGGGCGGAGGAGGGGGTGGTTGAGCGGCAGCTGGGGGAGTATGAGACGGTGCTTGGGTTGGTGGAGGGAGAGGGTGGGGGGTTCAGGCAGGTTGTGGAGGACTGGACGAGGGTGCGGAGGGAGAGGGAGGAGTGTTTGCGTGATTTGCGTCGGTTGGGGTGGACGGGGGATTGATTGGGTCGTGCGGCGGCGTGTGCGGAGGGAGAGGGAGGAGTGTTTGTGTGATTTGCGTCGGTTGGGGCGGACGGGGGATTGATTGGGTCGTGCGGCGGCGTTGTGCGTGGTGCGTGGAACGAATGGGCGCAGTCGACTTGGCACCCGTGGGAAGTGGCGTTTTCGGTGCGCTGTCAAGGCAATTCCAGACACATGTCAAAGAACGGTGTGCGTCCGAATATTTCGTGGATTATTGCGTTTCAGATCAACTGCGGCGTCGGGAATGGAAGACGGGATTTGAGTCGACGAGGGAAAATGCAGGCGTAAACAAATAAACGGGTGCGATAAAGTTTGAAATAGAACGTTCCGCCACAGATGTTGTGTTCGGCTTGGAAACGATCAAGTGGGATATTCGCATGGGGAGTGACAGACACAATGGCGGGACCGGGGGTATATTGGGCGTGGGACAGAACCTTGTGGGCGGATGGGTCAGAGGGCGCGGCGGCATTTGGACAATTGTGTGCAGAATCAGGCGAACAATAGAATGATCGAGGACTCGGAATGCGGGATTTGAGCCGAGCAGCCGAACGTAGCGTCGGGGTCGAGGTGCTCGCGCAGCAATGCACTGCGGCGCTGGTCGGTACGCGATGCGATCCCCGCGGGGAATTGATTGACACGTCAGTTTTTGATTGGGTAAACGCAGAGTAAACTGCAGATTTGAACATCATTGCGATAAGAGAGATCAGGTGGGAGGGTGCGTGCATTCAGGGTGAGGGGTATGTGAGATGCGTTGAGGGCATGTGAGATGCGTTCAGGGCATGTGAGATGCGTTCAGGGTATGTGAGATGCGTTGAGGGTGGATCACCGGGTGTCGGTGACCAAAGAGATGATTACCGAAGGGAGTCGGACCGACGCCTGCTGGCGGCAATGATTTGTCAGCGACGACGAACATTCCTGGCGGGTGTTTCAGAGGACGTGAGCGTGGGAGCGAGTCACGTCACGTCAGTCTGTGGCGACGTCTCGCCAAGGCGCTGGTCGGATTTATAAACACCTTTGGCCGGGCTGGCGTCCCAGAAGGATGTTCCGCACAGGCTCTCCCTACTCGCCCTTCTTTACTTCGGGCCTCCTCGTCCAGCCCCGCAGGGCCAGCCTCCCCGCCGACGACTACCCCTCCTTCCTCTCCCTCGATCTCCCCGAGCCACAGTCCTTACGCCCCAAAGTGTATGTTCAGCGCCTGTCCATCCCCGTACCATTCGCACACACTCACACCACATCCACACTCACAGCACATCCCTGCGCCTCCGCCGATCCCGTGACTCGATGCGCACCATCCCCTCCCCCAAGCCCGCCCCGTGCACCACCCTGCCCCAGATCCCCACGTGCTCCGGCGCGCCCCTCCCCAAACGCTGCTCCACCTCCAGCCTCGTCACCCCCACCATCAGAAAGATCAACCGCTCCCACGCCCTCGCCCGTCTCGAGGGCCGCACAATCTCCACCCGCCGCAAGCCCCCGCCCACCACGCGCAACTTTATGAGCATGACCGACGACGACAGCGACCCCGACCAAGACCCCGTCCACGAGCCCGAGGACCTCGTCCTTCCCTCCCCCTCCCTCCCCCGGCCTCTGTCTCTCCGCACCATGTCCACCCCTTCTTCCCACAGGCCCCACACCACAACCAAAGACTGGTTCTCCCTCACCAGCTTCATCGACCTCCACGCCCCCGACGACGACCCCGCCAAGTTTACCTGGCGAAGCTTCATCGAGGTTGCTAGGGTCTCATGACCGCTCCCCGACGCACTCCGCGGCTCTCCCTGGCCTCACTTTTCTTCTCGCCCCTCTCTTAGTATCTATACACCGGACCCTGTTATCTGTACCACCACTATCATCGTACATTCCCCACATCCTTACATCTATCTAATCATCCCTTCTTTTCCTTTCTTGTACTCCATCGCTTATATCTATCGTAATTCCCCAACAAAGGACAGCGGTCTGCGACCGCTCTGTGTACCAGCTCTGTAACTCCCCATCTAACCTCCCTGCCAATTGCCAATCGCTTCGAAACACGCACTGCCCCTACACGCCCACGCCCAGCGCCCATCTACTTTTGTACGTACGTATACTCTTACTCTTGCTCTTGCCTACCTTTTACGTCTCGCGTTTCATCCTTGACACCAGGAGAATCCAGGTATATAGGGGGGCGATATAGAGTATAGCGCTATCGGATACGTCCGTGTGGGGTTATCTTCGATTAAGTGAGCACCTATGTATCTATGTATCCCCCCGGCTCCGAATCACTCGTTATCTATCCATCCATCGATCTTTTACATCGCGCGCTCCAGGGACATCATTCACACGCGAAAAACAATTACGCGCAGCAATGAGTGAGGTCAGGTGAGTCATCGTCATGGGTGGGCGTGGATCCTCGGTAGGAAACGCGCACACAGCGGCTGATTGGTTGTGTATATTAATTTAACCACATATATGCCTCGGAACACTCGCGAGTTATTCCGCTACTTACAAAACCAAAAAAAAAACGCCACAAACAAGCTCCCGAGATCGGAGAGGCGCAACTACTAGTCCTATCTTGGTCTAATCCGGTGCAAACACGATTACGATTGCGATTACGCAGGATTAGCCTTATCGGCGCCAGAAGCTATTGGGGGTCGGTGGGGGCTTGTGAGCAGCCGGCGGGGACGACGGGCGATGGGGGTGTGAGCGCGGAGGAAGAGGAGGAGGGGTGTAGCCACACTCCGAGGCGCCTGGCACACCATGGATGAACTGCGCGCTTGTGCTGAGCGCCCCGAGACCGGGTATCGTGGGGGTGGGGAACGCGATAATAGCGTCAGAGTGCTTGGAGGGTGCTGGTTCGGCTGGCGGGGTGTTCATTTCGGGCGGAGAAGGGGATCCATGAGTGTGCAGGTGGTCACGAGGTGGAACGTGCCCCCGCGCCGGGGGGGAAGGAGATGGACTGCGTTTGGTGAGCTTGGCGGGGTCGAGTGGGGCAGCAGTCCGTCTCGAAGCTGTCAGTCGTCAGGTCACGCAAAGCAAGTACAATTAGTCATTCCCACCGACCCTTTTTCTCGTCCTTCTTTGTAGAATCTTTGCCTTTCGAGTCCGTGCCAGCGCTGGTGTTCTCTTTACTCGTGTCTCTGGACACCCAGCCGCCGCTCGGTCGTTCGCCCGGAGTCGCCTTGGGCTGCAACTCTGGCATGTCGATCTTGCTCAGGTGCACAGTAAGGCTTGTCGGTGGCGTGTACACGTTTGTCGATTTAACATCGTCTAAATTGATACGCCTCGGTCCCTTTATCTTCACTACTTTATCATACACCACGTATTGGTGCAACTCTGCCTCTTCGGAGAGTCCTACGTAAAACAGCTAGCGTTAGTCAGGGTCTGGCCCCTTAAGAAACTCTTCTTACCTGCTTTATACCTAATCCGCTTCGTCTCTTGCACGACCTGCAGAACCTTCGGCACCTGCTCCGCCGCAGCCGAGCGGACTGTCACAAATAGCATCGCGTCATCCTCGCAGAAGGGGGGGGGGCGCCATCACATATCAGACCCAGACCCAACGCGAGATGGAGTCAGAAGGTACATACCTCGAGTAGCCGCGAGCAGTATTCGGCATAGTGGTGTACCTGGCCCTCTTCTTCGACGAAAATTTCGTTGTACTCCCCGAGGGACGCCTGCATCTCGGCGATCCTGTCGACACCCGTCTTCGGCGCAGGCTTGGGGGGCATCGGGGGAGGACGCGCTTCTTCGGCCGGGTGCGTGTGCGTGTGCGTGTGCGTGTGCTTGGCGACGGCGGGAGCGGGAGCGGGAGGCACCGCGGGTGTTGTTCGTCCTGCGGTGCGCATGGCCGTCTCTTGTGGCGCGTGGTATCCGTCGTTGACATCGGAGAACGTCATCAGCGCGGTGAGGATCACGATTTCGAGGCCTTTGCGGTCGGTGATGTCGAATCTAGGACGCATCGGGGTCAAGGGTGAGAAGGATAGATAAAGGTGCTGAGAAGGGGTTTGGGAGATTGTACCGATTGAGATTGTAGTCGAGGATCTGGACTGTCGCCGTCTTGAGGCGCCCGGCGGGCTCCTTGGTGACTGCGACGAGCACGGGTGGGTCGGGTTTGCGCAGCATGTAGCACTCCTCGCGCTTCCATTCGAATGTATGTCTGGGAACGTGATGTAATAATGATGGCTGGCCCTCGCGGACGACGAGAGAGGGGAGAGGCTTACTCTTCCCATTGAAAACTCCAGCGAAACGAGAGGGTCCCGGTGTATCTCAGCTCAACGAGGATAGTCGGGTTGTAGAGCTCGAGGACCTTTGTCTTGCTCGTGGCAGTCGGAGATGTCGCGGTGATCAGCAGAGACTGCGATATGGGGTCTGCAGCGCAGATTGGGCTGGAACTCAGCTTTTGGTACAACGGACGAACGAGGCCAAAGGGGCGTACCGTACACTTCTGCTTTGTATTCGGCCCCAGGGAGCCGGTGTTTTCGGTAGTGGATCGTCCCAGAAGAGTCGATGAGATCGACGATTTGCGGGTGGTCCTTGTCCGGCGTGACATGCAGCGTGAAGAGATTCTGGTCCAAACTCATGGTAGAGAGGCAATTCTGACGGGTTTCGTGGTGAGGAATGTGGATTATAAGTCGCCTGGCGCCTACAAGTCAGTCGCCCAGGTGATCAAAGTGCTTTTGGCATAGCCATCATCAGAGCTTTTGACAAGTGTTATGATAGTCGGGCTGGCACCTGCATAGCTCACTTCTTCATGGCTGCGCTCTGGATGCGGAATGCTCATGTTGAACATGGGCCTTGAGTGATCGTCGACCACAGGCGTCTCTAGCCCAACGTTTCGTTCGGCCTTCACTTCGTTGACCCCGGTGTCGTTCTGGATAATGGCCGCATCGTTTCGTAATTAATCCCGAGTGACTACTGTACCAGAGCGAGAAAAGTGCGAGGGACTTTGGCAAAAACCGGATGCACGTAATATCTCCAACCCCTGTCCGCCAACTTCTCTACGTCACCCCAGTGAGAGCCATCATCTTCACGGTACTAGTCAACCCAGACTTGAAATCGCGGAATGGGTCGACAGCTTATGCTCTCTTCCTCATGCACATCACTCTACAGCTTATAACTCTGTTTTCTCCCATGAATATAGTTTTGAGGATGCTTGGCGAATCGATCGTGCCGGATCGCCTCTTGCACAGTCCCCTGTGTAGAAAGCCTGCTTACTGTCTTGGGAATTCGCCTGTCATCTTGGGATGGATATACTACATCGATTGTGGTGTATGTATGACGCCAATTATTCTGATATACATAGCTCATGGCAAAAGCTATGGCTACCGTGTTTTACGATTGGCACTGCGTGGTTATATCTAGTCGGAATATATATATATTTCACTTCTTCAACCTCTGGGTTCGCCTTCTGATGTGACCGGCTCCCCGGTCCGAAGGTTTCTATTTTTGCCGAAAGATCGTTCGAGGTCGATTGCCCGTATTTTCAGCATTCAACATTGCCGTGCCTTGCCATGGCTATCGCTTTGCTCGAAGTTCGTACCACATCCGCTCATATCTGGTACTTACCTAGCTGCTGCTGCTCAAGGTAACAGCCCCAGGGTTGGTGTACACATGCCTCGGAGGTTTTGTCGTTGCAGTGAGTGCTTCAATGTACATCTTGTACCACCTCTTCTCATCTTTCAATCTCACGGCATAGTTCTCCATGTTCTCGCTTCTAGTCAAGGAAACAGTAAGCTTACCATGTCGACCAATCTCAATGCTCCATCTGAGCTCTCCAGTTATACATTAACGAAGTTGTGCTTGGAACAGCCTTTGGTATTGCCATAGGACCGCATGGCGCAGATATATTCGACCCGCGGTCTTGGGACGTCTCGACTACATTCATAACTCGCGAGATCACGCGTATCGTTCTTGCCACCGGCCTCTTCGCCATCGGCGTAGAGCTTCCCAAAGCATATATGGCTAAGCATAAAAAGAGTCTACTTGTCATGGTCGTGCCTACAATGGCCATTGGCTGGGTTATTGTCGCCGGTGAGTTGATTTTAATCATGTCTTTTCGCTTTCTACTCAACACAAGTTCGCTTCATTAGGAGTTTTGTCCGGTCTGTTCCCAAAACTGAGTTTCCACTCGTGCCTTGCCATCTCTGCATGTCTCACCCCCACCGACCCCATCGTCTGTGCTGCCATCGTAGGTCAGTCCGACGTTGCAGACACGATTCCGGAATGTGCTGAAGCCTCGTCAACAAGGTGGTAAATATGCGCAGAAACATGTACCCCTTAATCTGCGGCGTATACTGTCGGCAGAATCCGCTGCCAACGATGGACTCGCTTATCCATTCTTAGCAATATCTCTTTACCTTATAATCGACAACACTAAGGAGGAGGCTTTCGTTCATTGGATTCTTGTGGGATGGCTCTGTGAGTAAGACACATTTCGGCAGACTTCTTTCCATGACCTCTCCCTCAGACCAAGTGATCATGGGAATTGTTATCGGCGCCATCTTAGGGCTCATATTCTCTCATTTAATGAAGTTTTCACACCAGCGTGGGTTCATTGACCGTGAATCTTACCTAGCACAGTATCTTGCCCTCTCTATCTTTATCGCGGGAGTTGTGAGTACAATCGGCAGTGATGACCTCTTAGCTGCTTTTGCAGCAGGTATTTATTTTCGCAATCATAGTGAGTATCCTCAACTCAACTGACAAATCGTGCAGGGAGTGCCATCTCGTGGGATGGCGAGTTTAACGACCACACCCAAGGAGAAGCGTTCGCATCCATCATTGATCTTGTTCTGAATTGCACTTGCTTCATATATATCGGCGCTTGGCTTCCGTTCAAAGCGTTCAATTCTCCTGACCTCGGAATAACTCCATGGCGGCTGGTTGTTCTCTTTCTTACCATACTTGCCCTTCGACGTATTCCAGCTATATTGGTGCTCTATCGATGGGTTCCAGAAATTGAGACATGGCGTGAAGCACTGTTTTCTGGTCATTTTGGTGCGTCGCCGAAAAGTTTGTTTTGCTTCTTGGCCTTACCTGTCACAGGTCCTGTAAGCTTGATACTTTTTGCCTCACTTTGTCTCATCAATCTTCAAGATGGGTGTCGGTGCAGTTTTTGTATCTTCTTTAGCTTTACACAAGCTACCGACCGCACACAACCCACCTAAAAACGAGCAGGAATTGTTAGCGGCATCTCTCGAGCCAACGGTTGCCTTCATTGTACTCTGCTCTATTGTCATTCGTGAGGTGATATATTCCCTGCATGACACCATGTTAACCTTCTCTGTTCCTCAGACGGGTTATCCATCCCCTTCTTCTCGCTTGGCAGGGCCACACTTTCCCTGAGCACCACACTTCCAAATATGACCCCTGATTGGATGATAGGGATCCAACACACATCGACGAACACAGCTGTCAGCCCCTCAGCCGTTAACCAAGGTACACTCGTGACAGATGCTAATCCCCGTGCACCAGAGCAACAGCGGCCCCGAGTTCAAGCTAGTAGTATCTCTACAAGCGGGGTCAATGCCAGAACAGTACAAATACAGGAGGATCTTGTCAACATATGATAAGAGTTGTTAACAATTACCTGGTAGGTCAA
>JABCKS010000483.1:0-17774 GCA_018851325.1 Termitomyces sp. DKA19 | reverse complement strand
TTAGATCAGATCTTATTTTGATCCAGATCTTGCCAGAATTGATGCCACTCTAGTGCTTTTGCCAGTCCCATGCTTCCCTCCCATTACAGTGATTGGACTATCATTGAGTGTATAGCCTAGTATAGTCCTTGTCCTATTCTGTTCTGTATTTCTTCTGGTGTATTTCAAGGAGATAATGTTGCTGGAACTTGTTTTACCAGGAGGCTTACAGTTTTAAGCTTTAATAGATGTTTATTTTGACTTCTGGTATTTTATTATGTTCCCAATGTTGTGACAACATTGTATCAGCAGAAAGGTCAAGTTGGTATACATGGGAGGATACTTTTTGGAGTATCTTAAAGGGTCTAAGGTGCTTGTGGTTAAGTTTTGGGGAGGGTTGCTGGATTTTGATGTTCCTTTGGTTAAGCCAGACAAGGGACCCTATGGGCCAGTCTGAAGTTGTGCTCTGGTGAGCATCTGCATGCTTGTGGGTGGTATGAGAAGGGAGATTGTGAAGGGAGATAGTGAGCTGGGGATTATATCCCTTATTTGCAAAGAAAGGAGAGATCCTGATAGCTAAGTGCAGGGAGTTATTGTAAGTGAATTTGGCAAAGGTTGTCTTACATGTAGCTCATATATAGCCAGAGGTATTGTTCCAGTGTTTGGTTGACACACTTGGGTGATAGGCCATAGATAGGCTGGGCTTGGTGTCTAAGGTGGCACTGGGACTGCCAGAAGTACAAGACAAACAGGGTTCCTCAGTTGGAGATGATGTCATCAGGCAGGCCATACTTTGTAAAGATGTGGATGACAAAATATTGGGCCAAGCATGGGATATTGTCTGTAGTGTGGCAGGGAATGAAGTGGCTTGTTTCATCAGCTGGCATATGACACCAAGGATTGCATCATGTCCCTTGGACTCTGGGAGTTCGACAATGTGGTCTATAGAGATGGAGGATCATGGCCAGTGTCCTATTGGTAGGGGTTTGAGGAGTCTGAGGGGTTAGTATTGCAGGACCTTGGCCTAGCAACATGCCTTGCAGGCATAGACATACCAAGTGATGTCTTTTCTGAGTCCTGGCTAGAAATACATTTGTATGACAAGTTGTAGAGTCTTCCAAATTCCCAGGTGACTCTGGAGTTTGTGGTCATGATGCTGTTAGAGGACCTTAAGGCATAGTTTCTGGTGGTCTAGAATATGAATTGTACCATTGTGGAGGAGGAGCTGGTTGTTAGAGGAAAGGGTGAAGGTGGAGGAATTGAAAGGGGGGTTGGAGGAAGAAATTTTTGGAGGTCATGGGAGCAGAGATAGTCATCCAGGATCACCTAGTGGATTTGTTGGAGGAGGCCTTGGTTGTCTAGTAGAAGGGTGACTTCAAAGTTACTTGGGGAATGATGATGTGCTGGTTGAGGGCATTTCATCTGGCCTCAAAAGATTTTTGTGGGTTGATGTTGGGCCTTTGAGTTAGGACACTGGGCTCAGCCCTGAGATGGCCAGGGCAGTATTGGATAATGAAGTCATACTTAGACAGTAACTCAGACCACCAGGCCCATCAGCAGCTGAGCTGCTTGGTAGTTATGAAGTATTGAAGGTTGTTGTGATCTGAGTAGACCTGGAGGCTATACCAGGCACCTTCTAGGTATGCCCTCCACTGTTGGAAGGCTTCCACAATTGTGAGGAGCTCTTTGTCACAGATGTCAGAATTGAGTTCCATGGGGATTATGGAGTAGGTGTGGAACATGATGGAGCAGAGTTCCTAAGTGTCAGGGTTAGGATGAAGCAGCCCAACTGTGAGCACAGTAAGCTGTTGGGCAATAATCAGAGTGGATAAGTGGGTTAGTCACAATTAGTCTGGGAGAGGATTCCAGTAAGGGCATAGTCAGAGGCATTGGATTCAAGGATGATGGGGAGGGAGGGATTGTAGTGTTGGAGGATAAGGGTGGAGGTGAAGGTGGTTTTGAGGAGGTCAAAGACATCTTGACAGTCCAAGTTCAGTTCCACAGGATGTCCTCTTGGGTGAGGTAAGTGAGCCTTTTCATGATTCCAGAGTAATAGTTCATAAACCTCCAATAGAATCTGCAAAGCCAAGAAAGGACTGAAGTTCCTTTATGCTCTGTAAGTGGGGCCAGTTAGTGATGGCATTGACCTTGCCTGGGTCCATGTGCATGCCTTCCAGAGTGACAATGATACCTGTAAGGGTGATCTTTGGAGGCTGGGACTTAAATCACATAGCTGGCAAAGGAAGATCCAAAGTCTATTCAGAGCTATGCTATATTTATAGATCTGGCTACACACCTGGTAAAGAGAGATCCAAAGAGAACAAGTCTAAGGATTCCCTATGCCTAATGTGACCTTCTAGGTTTCTGGAATCATGGGACTAACTGTATAGTAGATGGAAGTGCTTCCATAGTGCACTGACACTCATAATGCAGCCAGCAGGTAGTCCGGAACATGGGAAATGAAGTGAAGTGAGGTGAGGTGAGATGAGGTGAGACCAACCCTAGCCCTTATAGACTGAGATCATGTGCCACCATTGACCTGTCAACACATATGATGATAGTTTCAAGGTGAGATGATCTAAAGTGAAGTGAGGTGAGGTGAGGTGAGATAAAGAGAGATGGGTCAAGATGGGATGGCCCCTGACCATTACCCCCCCCTCTAGAGTGCAAGTGTCTTGATGCACCTGGATAGAATAATTCCCAAATTGTCCTGTCTGCTGCTAAAATGGAGAGAATGCCTCAAATTGCTTTTGGGAAACCAAGGTGTTTGTGGTAAATTTCCTGCACTTCCAGTGCATGTACATTTTCCTGCAGTTCCCAAGATATATCCTTGATTCCATAACCCTTCTACTTCACCTTACACTGTAGCTTTCCTCAAAACATGCTACTGTCCAATACCTCTTCCACCTCATACTCCTCCTTTATATTGACTAGCACTGGTGGTAGTGGCAGTTCTGGGCATTGACCCAGAATGGGGTCTTTAGGGGCAGGAAACAGCTTAACTGTATTGAAGACCAGATATAGTTGCCATAGACTAATTGGGAGTTTCAACCTGTAAGCTAGTGGCCCTACCTGTCTCTCCACCTTGAATGGCCCTAGATGACAGTGGGACAGCTTCTGTGATGGTTGCATTGTCTTAATGTCTGAACTGTCCAGATATACTCAATCCCCTGATTTGTACACTGGAGCTGATGTTCTTCCTCTGTTATAATACCATGCCATGTCCTCCTTTGCTTTTGTTAGTGCTGCTTTTGCCTCCTCTTGTGCTCTCCTCATTTTCTCCACAAACTTGTTCACTGTCTCATTCTCTGAGGGTCTTGCTCAGGGCTCAAAACCCATATGTAGATGCCAGCCCATGTCTAGGAAAAAAAGGGTCACCTGAGTGGAGGAGTAAATGTGATTGTTGTACTGGAATTCCATGTTAGATAAGAGCTCATCCCAATCATCCTGCCTCTCATTACAGAACAGTCACAAGTACTGCTTCAGTTCCTGGTTTACCCTTTCCATCTGTCCATTTGACTGCAGGTGATAAGCTGTGGTCATGTGAAGCTTTACCCCCAATAACCTGTATAGCTCCTGAGTGAACTCTGCCACAAATTGAGGGCTCCTTTCTGAGACATAGCCATCCAATAGCCCATGAAGCTTCCAGACATTTTTTCAATATAAACTGGCAGCTTCTAATGCAGAACAAGTGGTGTAGGTTGGAATAAAATGAGCCTGCTTCCTATAGAGGTCTACTACCACCATGATCACATCATACCCATGGGCATCTTGAAGTTCTAGAATGACATCCACTGATGCCATACTCCAACAGCCAGCAGGGATCAGTAAAGGGTAGAGCTGACCCATGGGTGCTTAATGGTGAGGTTTTGTACATAGACAGAGGTCACATGTACTTGTATCAGTGCCAATATATCTGGACATCTGAAGCCACCAGTAGTTTCTTGACACCAGTTCCAGTGTCTTCCATCTGTCTGGATGTCCTGCCATACATAAGTTGTGATGTTGTTCTACAATGCACTGTTGGAGCTCTGAAATGTTAGGCACATAGATCTGCCCCCCAGAAAGTCAACAATCCATCTTGCAAACCCCACTTCTCTGTATATATTAACTTTACCCCTTTGGCCTGTTGTTTCTGTAGGACTTATGCTGTCTGAACCACTGCATCTTCTTGAGCACCCTGTCAGTTTCCCCACCTTACATCTTGGAGAATGGCTGTCTCATCCCCTTAGGCTACAATTCCTTCTAGACTACAAATAGCAAAGAGTTCTGGTTTTAGAAGCATAATATTATCATTGTCATCTACTCATATGCAAGGGTCTGCTCTCCTAGACAAGGCATCTGGCTTGCCTATGCTCCATCCAGGTTTGTAGTGTAATGAGAAGTCAAAATGAGCCAGATACAAGGACCATTGGGCTTGGCATCAGTTTAGCTTATTTGCTAAGCAAAAATATTCTAGGTTTTTGTAACCTGTCCAGACTTTGAACTTATGCCATGCACCCTTGAGGAAATGCTGCTACTCTTCCAAGGACCAGATGATGGCCAACATTTCTTTATCATGAATCTCATAGTTTCTTTCTACTGCATTGAGACTTTTGGAGTAGAAAGCCACTAGGTGCCATTTTCCATCCTCTTTGAACTGTTGGGACAAAACTGCTCCCATGGCAAAGTCAGAGCTGTTGGGTTCAATATGGAAGGAGGCATTGTCATCTGGAAATATAAGGATGGATTTTGAGGTAATAGCCTGCTTGAGGGTGTCAAAGGCAGCCTGCATTGAAGATTTCCACTGCTATACATCTTTGCTGGTGAGGTTAAACAGTGGCCATGCATGGTGAGAGAAATCCTAAATGAACCTCCAGTAGAAGGTGATGAAATCCAGGAAGGCCTGTACTTCCTTCTTATTCCTTGGCTCTAGCCATTCAACCACATCTGCCACTTTAACTGGATCCATCTCAGCCACACCATATAAGACAATCAGGCCTAGGTACTCCACCTTGGTCTGCTCAAACTTGCACTTCTCAGGTTTCAAATAAAGCTGGTGCTGGCAGAGACATTCAAGGACAATGTATGTGGTCTGACAATGTTCCTCCAAGGTCTTAGTGTAGATGAGTATGTCATCCAGATATACACAGACAACACCTTCCACAATCAGATCATGGAAAATGTTGTTCATCATAGTCTGAAAGGTGGTAGGGCTATTAGTGAGGCCAAAGAACATTACTAAAGGTTCAAAGAGTCCACAATTTGTTTGGAACACTGCCTTCCACTTGTCTTCCTCTTTAATGTGCATATTGTTGTAACCCCAATGAACATCCAACTTGGTAAAGTAACATGCACCATAGAGGTTATTTACAAGTTTGGAAATGAAGGGAAGGGGATAGTGGTTCTTTACAGTCATTGCATTCAAGACTCAATAGTCCTGAACCAGACAGAAGGACCCATCTTTCTTCTTAATAAAGAAGACTGGGGAGGCTATGGGAGACTTTAAAGGTTGTATTTGCCCAGAGCTGAGGTTTTCCTGTAGAAAGGCATCTAACTTATCCTAGTCCCATAGCACAAGTGGGTAAACCTTACAGCTCAATAGTTCTGCCCCTAGTACAAGTTTGATAGCATGGTTCCATTGCTTGCATTCTGGAAGGGAATCAAAGGATGCCTTAGTAAATACTTCCTCAAAATCCTGAAGGTGTCATGGGATCACACTGCTAAATGTCTTTGGCTTTGAGTTTGCTGTATGAGCCTCAGTCAGTCATTAAGAGGTGGTCTGACTAGCTCTGATCTCTGCCTCAGTTGGAGAAAGGCAAGGAGTAGTAGCATCAATCCAATCCTCCACTTCAATAGCCTTGTCTGGAAACTCTGGGTCCAGAGTATGGCTTAACATCCCTGCTTCACTGTCTTCCTCTTGGCAACCACACCCAACTCCTCTGGCATCCTCATAGAGGGCCTCTCTGTGAGGGAATGCCAGCAAGGAAGGGTCCAACAGGTCAATGTCAGCATAGGGGAAGGGACTGGCACAACAAGCACACATAGCTGCATGCTCATGGACCTCTACTCTACAATTCTCTCAGGCTTCTCCTGCACAGGTGGCACAGTGCTGTGGGCATTGGCTCATCTTCACCACTCTCTTTGCCCAATCAATTCCTGGGCTGTGTTCTTAGAGCCAAGTAAACCACAAGATCATGTCCTGTCTTCTCAGATTGGTGATGTGCTTCTATACTACCTAGCTGCTGTGCAGGAAATCAAAAGAAAAGCCTATGAATGCACTGGCAACTAGATAAGGTAGCTGGCAGTGAGAAAGGTAGGTGAGGGCAAGTCAGTAAATGTCCCAGAGAACTAGAGCTTGGAAGTAGTGATGAAAGGGGGAGTGCAAGTGAAGGGAGTCACTAATGCTAGCCTAAGTCACTAGATGCTAAGGAAAAATTGCTAAGTTGCTAAAGAAAAAATGGAAATGGGATGAAGACAAAAGGATTGCTGAAGGAGGGGGGGAGAGGAGTCACTAAGAATAAAGGAGGACTAAGCAATAGACAGTGAAAGAGGTTAGTAAGGTAAGTGAGCATCACTTAGGTATAAAGAAAGGGAAAGAAGGGGCAGAGACAATGATTTGTTAATACCAAGTTGCTAAGAAAAGTCACTAAGGTCTGTAAGGAGCCTAGCAATGGAGAGGTAATGGGGAGGGGGCAAGGAAGTGAGCAAAGCCATTAAGAAACTGGGAACAGACACAAAAACTAGTCACTAGCCATAGTCACTAACATTGCTAAGATACTAATGACACTAGAAGGCACCCATACTTGGTACCACACTAAATCAGGGACAAGTCCACTAAGGCTTGCCACTAAGCTGTTAAAAGTGATGAAGAAGGCCAGAAATAAAATCTGAAGCTGAAAGCAAAGTACTTGGAAGCTTTGGTAGGCAGTGGTAGGCTACAACTTTTTCATGTTGGACTAGGTATGTACAGAGAGTATTTATACAGTGGTAAGTAATGTAAGCAAGAAAGGAAGGATAGTTGCTAAAGGTAATGGCATCTGTCAAGATGTCTAAAATTTTATACTAATGTCCAGATGGTAACCAGCCATAAGTACACAATGTTAGAAGTGTATATAAAATGTGTCAAATGGAAAATAAATAAGCATACCGTATGTCAGTATTTGAAGTGTAGACACCATTCAGGTATGTTTGTAATCAAGAAAAATAAAGGGTCCAAGAACTCACATATCCATGATATATATGTTTTCTTTTGGAAGCAAAGTGCCTGTGTTGCTAAGAAGTGTTGCTAGTGATTGTTGCTAAGGAGGTTCTTGGCCTGGTCATTCTAGATTCTAAGGCTAGATTCCATGTGATAAAGCTCATGATACCAAAAATCTCATAGTTGCTAAGGTCTTGTGTAAAAGGCTACCTTGTTTGCCCATGGTGGTAGGACCCATGGCCACTAGATGTAGCCCTGCCAAGCTACACTATGGAAATGCAACAGTTGCCAGTATGTGGATATGGTAGTCTCCTGCAGTGCAGTAGAGCAGACAGAGGATGTGGAGGGCTGAGAGCATCCCCAGCAATAAACTTTGGACAACCTGTGGCTCTACAAGCTGTATAGTTGCAGGAGTTCCAACAATATGCAGTGCCACAGTACTCTGTGGCCTCACCTTCTATGGCTGGATTCAGCCAGGCAACAGGTATGGCAGGTCAACAACAATCTGCCACAATGTCATAGACCTATATAATTTTCAGTGCCCTTTCCCATGAGCATATTCCAACCTGTTCAGCAGAGTCTGCATGATGAAGAGTTCTTTGTCACCCTAGACCAGACTTCCCAAGAGGCAGCTGGTGGTACAGCTGTATCCAACTTGGGGAGTGATGATGAAGATAATGTCACCCTATCTAAGTGATGTATCTTGGACAGCAACTCAGACAATGATGCTGCCAAGCATTGTCAAAAAAAGATGCACAACACTAATGCCAAATGGCTTTCAGCTATTGATACTGAGAAGGCCAAGACAGACTTCAAGTGTTCCAATGACACAGTGCCTGGCTGCCTTCCAGACAGCTGGGAAACCACTTGAATACAAGGGCACTATGAATGCCACATTGACTTCTAGGGTATGCTCTACCCCAACTGGCATTGTTCAATAATGACCAATTCAAATTCAGTCTTTCTGGACAACAAAGTGCTCTTCACCCAATCTACCAAAATAGTGAGAATAGCACATATACCTCCACAATATGAGCAACTTTACCAATGGGCTCTTCAAGGGATGCCTATGACCCCAGAGCAGCTGCAGCTAATGCTCTATATCATCTGCAAGTCTAATCCTCATGTAACTTTAAGGAAGAGAGTACATGCCACTCTCCTCATCCAGAAGTTCCACCAGATCTATTACTATATTGTGACAGATTGGCTGAACTGCACTATGCAGCACATCCTGGAGTTGACTCTAGAGGAGTTAGCCACTTCTATTCTGAAGAGGGATGGACCATCACTGGCAATCAGTCTCCTTGCCTTCTTACTCATTGGCCATGCCTGGCTTATACAGATAACAACACCTGTGTAGCAGGACTTACTCAAGTCCCAATTGAATAGCACTTTGACATTGATTTGTGGGTGCAATATATTATACACCACAGCCACCCAGGTTCTCAGAACCTGTATTCAGGTGTGGCCATTGATGCTTCTTTGTATGTAGACCAATGATTGGTCTTTGGTTACATACTAAGTTAGGCACTGGCCCTGACCTCACCTCATGCATGAACAGCATATATGCAGCTGTTTGCTGTAGTGGTAGCTCAGCCCCATCTCTATCAAGAGGCAGTCAATAGCTACTGTCAACAGATAGGGGTGTTTGAACCATTCAAACCCTACACTTTTACATTGCATAGGCTACAAGTGTTGCCTATGCAAATCAACAATCTCAGTAAAATGGAGGTCATTTGTCACCTCCTTACAAACCATGTGCCCCCTGCCTGGGTGAACCATGTGTATACCTATGAAATATGCTTCTTGGATCACTACTGGGTCAGGAGGTATTATGCACATGGACCTGTTCACATAAGTTGACAATGAATGTCATCAATAACTCCAGTCCATAGGCAAACTGGTGAGGTACAATGGGTAGTATGCACTCAGCAATGATGATCAGGAGTGCTTTTGAGTGCTCCTACAGATACAAGAGAGCCAGGGTCACTTCCTACTGTGTGCAGCCAAATGGCTGCATTATGGGGAGTCCCCCATTTTCACACACCTTCTGCACTGTCCTGCAGAGGTGGTGGATGTCACCCTAGCAGAGGCAGAGGCACTGGCATCAGCAGCTCTTTTACTAAGTGCCAAGACCAATGATGTGGAGCCCTCATTGTCAGTGGTGGAAGATACCCCTGTCTCCTCTCCAAGCTCTATTGCATCCTCTTGGGATGCATCTACAGAGGAGTCCATGGAATTGGACCATGCTAGTAAACCTTCTGCATCTGCTGAGACCAACCCAGTGACAACTACTGCTGTTGTCCCTGGCCCTTTGGACATGACTGTAGTGACTAACATTGCTACCTCTATTGCACTTGAAGCTGGAACAAGTGACTCCATTGATATGGCCAACACTGTATCAGAGATCTGGGATGATATTGTATGTAGCAAGGAAGTGGCATCTGTACAAATGGACAAATGAGCAGGGTGAACTACCTAATGTAGTTCATTATACCATTCAAAACTGGGCTAGCTGAGCACCCAATTCAATCTCATGACTGGGCAATGTAAAACACATCGATGTTAAGCACCATCATATTCGACATGTGGTGAAAGAGAGAAGATCAAGATCGACTACGTACTAAGCTCAGATAACCTCACGGACCTGTTCACAAGACCGCTGCCGTGAACACCATAGATTCTAAATGGCATTGCAGTTGTGTGAAAACTGAAGCACCTCGTGACCCCGGGAAAGTATTGAGAAGGCAATCACGAAACACGGGGAAGCATGTGCAGGACACGTGAGTGACGTGATATTGGACAGGACAGGGGGAAAAAACAGATCGGAAAACCCGTATAGTCAGTAGAATATTATCGGAGGAAGAAACCGGGATATACCTCACTTATAATACCAAACAGGGACTGACAGATAGTTATAGTTACTGTGTCAAATAAGTATATATGTATATCAATACAGTCGTTGACGCATCGACTGAGTCACTGTGTCAAAAAGGGCCTCTCAACAATAATCCGTGCATGAATCCATCCTTGAGACCAATATATCAAGCGTTGATCGGTCCGCGGGGACGGAAAATGATATAGCTCCACAGTTACTTCAGGAATTGTTTTCACGCTGAAATAGAAGTGGTAGGGTTGTGATTGCAATGTACACCATATCTGTAATCCGCTCTGCACCTTTTTGAAAATGATGCCGGGATATAATTGCACCTTCTCGGACAGTTTTAACATGCTGCAGGGCTCGCTGATAAAAAATTCCTTGAAACGACCCAACCTATGGATGGGATGAATCATGCAGCAATACGACGCCCCATAAACAACAACCTACATATTACGACTGAGATGCTCCAGAAAAGCCGAAACATCCCACGTTGATAAATAGAGCCCATTCTTGCGCCAGCTCATCCGAAAATATATGAAACCATATATTGCAAAGGTAATCTTGTCGAAATGCCTGGTAAAAACGGGATAACCAAAATGCATTCGAGAATCCGCTATGACTAACTCACTTTTTCCAGGGATGTTGGCTGTATTCCTTCCTCTCGTTCACGAGCTCATTGAGAAGTCGTTGCAAGGAAACGTGTGGTTCCACTTTCATGTCTACATCCACAATGGAGCCCCCCATGTCCTTCGACAGATCCGGTTTACTATCTAGAGACGCTCTCGATATCATCAATTTCTCCAATTCAGCTATGCGCCGCATTGGATCTTTCGTGTGAAAATCAGGACACTTTATGCTGAAGGCGTCCTCTACCATGGCTCTGTCTTCGAGGGTACGCCTCAGACCATTGCCAGACTCCATCATCTTCACCTCTTCGTAGACTACTTCGGCAAGCCACTTTGTTGAGAGAGAAATCAGGTCACTAAGCTCGGCTAGATATATAGACACATTTTGGATCATGATGCGGCGCGGAAGGGTCAGTCGTGATATTAGAAGGCTACTTGGGATGGATTGTGGGTGGAACTGTATGAAATGGCCATCTTTATGTTTTCGAGTCACAAAAAAGCTTGTGTGGCTATGTAGCATCTCTTTCATTGCTGTACGCTATTGTTTCCTTCCTCCTTTGCGTTGATTGATTGATTTGCCTTTGTGTCAAATAACGAGACAATAGAAGTCGGGAAGAAAAAAAGACATAAAATACATATCATTTGTTTCTGTAAGGTTTGATTGTGAAGATCCATCACGTCGTTGCCCGGTCGAGAAGCCAAGGCCTCGATGGGGCGATCGATCTCGCTTGGTCCTCCTCAATTCAGGAAAACCATTTGTTGCTGAATGAAATACGATCCTCATAACTGTCAACCACTCTCCATGACGACCTCTAACCAGGGCTTGTCTTCTTTTATCTTCTCCTATTGTTCCTCGTCATCATTGTCCCAAGTTAAATACACGTTACCTGGTTTCTTTGAGATGGAGTTTTGGAGTCGGTTGAGGAAGACAGAGATGATGGATATGCCGTGATAGAGAAGACAAAGAAGATGATGGTGATAGCATCCGGCTATGTTATTGGCGACCCGACTTTTTATTCAATGCATATTTGATTTTATGAGAAGACCATGTATTACTAGGACATGCACTCACGAAAGTAGCTTTCGGGTTATTTACACGATGTCTACTACGTTAATGCTCACCCAGAGGGGTATCGACATTCTCTTTGCTCTCGTGAGTCTCGATATCCATTTACTTACGTGTGACTGTAATACTACAACGTGGTCAGTATCAAGGACCATGGGAACGAGGTTACGTGGCTTACACTAGAAATCGGCGCGGCTGTCCGAACAAGGCGGCATACCATTTCAGGCCTTCTGACCGAGGGCGGCCTTATAAGCCACGAGTAGGCCCCCGATTGATCCGACGGTGCTAGAACAGGACGTGAGAATCGCGAGATGTAACCCCTCGTCTGCAGCCACTGCCCACAGAGACCCCACAAAAAACGGCCTGATCGACAAAGCCTGCAGTCATATTTCTTGGCCGCATAGGTGAGGAGCGCACCCGATCCACAACAAATGTCGAGGAACCTGATGGAATGAGGTCAGGCGAGAGTAAGGTTCGTGATAGTGAGGCCGTCACGCACATGTCTGTAGGCTTCCGATTGAGCTTCTCGTAAACGATAGCGAGCTTGTTGTCCCGGTGGGTCTCGAGATACTTTCCGACCGTGTGGTCGGTGCACACGCTCGAAGTGTAGATCATCCTCGGGCCCTGGAACCACTTGTGAAATTCAGCCCCACCCAGAAGTGTGGAGACATGAGTACATAGACACGCAGAGGGTAGAACTAGGCTTACAATCGTAGTGCCCGCAGACCTAGTCCCTGTCCCATTCTCGGTTGTGGGAGATGGAATTGGGGATGAAGACGGTAAATACTTATCCGAATAGTTCGAGAGAAAAATTAGAGCAAGCCCAGTTATGGCGGTGGTTGAGAATTCCACTATGTCGCCTATTGGGACGATATGTGTCGGGTGGTGAAACGAGCATAGCTACGTCATGTATCCTTGATTTCAATTTTGCTCAAGTCGGCAACATGAAAAATCTGCATGGGAATTTCCTTCTTGCCATTGTAGAATTGCTTGAGTCCAGCGTCCTCGATGATGAATGTAGGCTTCGATGTCCTCGCCTGCGAGGACGAGTTTTTCGCTCTTGCGACAGCCGTACATTGTGCCAAGGGTCCAGTACGCGACGGCAAAGGGTACATCGTTCAGATGAGAAAAAAGAGGCTAGTCTTGAAGCCACCGCAGTTCTCGAGGGGGGGAAGACTTGAGGCCTTGAGGGGGTTAGGGATGACCGAAGGGAGACGTCGATGTGGGTGTTATTGAAGGCGGGGATCGCCCTCAGCAAGCCCCACGAGCTATGTTCTTCATCCCTTTCAGTGGCACTGATGCAAAATCCAAGTTTGAGCTATTAGCACAAAGTTTATAACTCGGCCAAGTTGTCGTACTCAGTTTTGCAAGAGTTTGGAGCTCTTGTGTACTTTAACTCTCTTCCAATAACAATTTAGTAATGGATTCATCAATTTTAGTTCAAAAGAGTGAGACGGTCTCAAAACTAATGAACAGGGCTCAAATAGTATATTAACTAGTATTCCTGAAGTAAATAGAAGCTCCTAGTGTTGGACTATGGCAAGGCCTTGGCCACCACAGACAAATGGCCACCTTTATGGCCACCCTTGGACTGAACAATGGACATTGTCTCCTGTACATATAAACTCGTACATACTGTAGATAGCACCCTCAGTCTTTTATCACGGACTGAGGGTGAGTAACTTCCATACACCAACCATACATGATACTGACTATACTGTAGATTATAACTCATAGTGATCTATTAGGTATAGTGAAATACAGTCTCTTATAACGGACTGAGGATTATAACTCATAGTGATCTATTAGATCTGTGATATACCTGCCGAATTCTAACAGGTTATGGGCCATTAATTCCACGATAGCTCTTTGAAGTATTGAGTATCTGGAATTCGGACACCTCAGTCTTATCTTATATATCGAACAATGCATTGCGTCGTGTACCTTGTCCCTCAAATGCCTTTGTCTCTTGGCTAAATCTTCTGCACGTCAATGTCTCCGACTGCTTCCTCTATCATGTTGAATGATTCCCTGAACCCTTCCATCCCTGAGTGCATTATTCGCCATTGGTGGGATAGCATGAAGTATACCCAGGCAGAAGGGAACTTCAGTTCTTGGACCGAGAAGCTTAAGGATGTTCTAATCTTGAATGGCATCTACTCATACATCTTCACTCCCATCATACCTTGCCCAAGTGAGAGCATGGAGCCCTGTGCCCATGCTAACTGGAGCATGAACGACTGCCTGGCAATAACCTTCATGAAGTCAGCTATGGATGATATTGAACACCGTGATCTCATCACAGATCAAGGTGCCCAGCACTGCTTTGACGATCTCAAGTGTTGAACACAACAGGAGGGGCCCATCAAGCAGAACCCATCAAGCAGATCTCTCTCCTGCAAGAATCCCTGTCGACATACTGCTTGCAGACCGAGGCACTCCCAACGACTGCTAGTCATATTACAGATATTGTCAAAAGAGCTTTTGACATCGGGGAAATCAACACCGACCTGTTTACGTGCATGGCTCTGCTTAATAGCCTCAACAACCCTATATTTGAAGCGCTCCAGAATTGAGTATCCACTCTCCTTAGCAAATGTATGACCACCTCACCTTGCAAACCGGCGGACATTCACCTCCTGATGGAGAATGTGCAAAATATTCTCAATGCGAAAGCCAACGCAAGTCATACCACAGCTCTACACGCGGAAGGGGGGTACCAATCATGCAGCACAGATCTACCAGGCCAAAATCATGGGCCTGGAGCAGCATGTTGCGAAAACTGCAATTCGCATGGGCGATCGTGTCGAGGACATACCAAAGCATTCTGCATCCAGAAAGGAGGAAGAATGGCCAGGAAATTGATTGCTGATCCACAGGCAGCACAGTTAGCCTCGAAAGGGAAAACCCAAACCAATCACACCCTGAATACCACAGCCGCCCCAGCAAAGTCGTACATCACTGTAACAGGAATCAATGGCAAGCTCTGGTACATCGACCCTTCAAACCTTGGACAACTACCTGCTCCATCTGAGATGGTAGCACCGGCTACAGTCACTCCACATGAAACAGCAATGACATCGAACTTCAAAGGGAGGAATGGGAGCATGCTGGCTTCCCAGCCATTGATGAAATAGAGACTACCGTGGACTGGAAAAACCATGCTGGACTTATTAAAGACCAGATACTGGCCATAAATGTCTCTCCTGTAGCTCAAGTAGGATGTGCACCACTCGACTTCATCAACACTACACCATTCCTGGTCGACTCTGGGGTGACAGTGCATATATCCCCATACCGAAGCGACTTCCTCACACTATGTCCCATCCCACCTTGGGAAGTGAAAGGCCTGGGTGGATCTTCAGTCAAAGCCATCGGAGGTGGAGATATTTGTTTGCATATCGCGAAAGGAGAAGACATTACCCTAAATGATGCGCTGTATATCCCAAATGCCACTGTTTAACTCATATCAGTCAGCTCTCTCACAAACAACTCAGGACTGGACTCATTTTTTGACAACGTGTCTGTTAGAATCACCGACAGATCTACTGGCGCACCCATCACACAAGGATCACTCATCCCCAACCAACGTCTATATTCCCTGAACCTCAGTTACACTCTGGCTAAACATCGTGCCCTCACTGCATCACACGCAACCAATCTGGAAACTTGGCATTGTCATCTCAGACGTGCCAACTATCAGATGGTCATAGATATGGCAAAATCAGGCATGGTCCCAGGTATGCCCTCTATCCTTGCCTTAAAGCTGCACAAGTGTGACTCATGCATCCTCAGTAAACAGACCAGGAACGCAGTGCCTAAAGTGCGGGATGAGGGGTGAAGAGGCAATGAGGAAGCTAGGGATGGTTTGGGTTGATCTTGTCAGACCTCAGGCTGTTGTATCACGCAATGGGTATAAATACAGCATGAACTTGGTTGATGACGATTCACAAACAAAGATTGGTCTATATTCCTCCGCTACAAAGGAGAAGCCTTCGCACATCTTCAGTCTTGGCAAATGGCTTGGGAGAATGAAGTTGGTGAGAGACTTGGGGTATACAGGACAGGGCACAATGGAGAACTCAGCAGGCATGACATGAAGGCATGGCTTGCATCTCAAGGATCTGAGCAACAATTCAGCACTCCCTACACATCAGCCCACATAGGCCATGTGTAACAAATGCACCACATGCTCATGGGAAAGGCTTGGACAATGAGGATTGCTACTGGATGCCCACCTAACATGTGGGATGAGTTTTATATGACCGCATCACACCTGCACAAGCAAACATTTACTAAATCTCTACAAGGCATCACACCTCATGAAGCATGGGACAGGTTGTTGCCCGAAGTACCCATACATGCAAGAAATAGGCTGCAAGGCCTTCATTCTCATCCTAGCTGAGCACAACCTTAAGATCTACACATGGTCCATTGAATGCATCCTAATCGGATATGCAGCCAACTCAAAGGCATATTGGTGATATGGAAAGGCAACAGGGAGGATCTACAAGACTTACCATGTCAGATTTTGCATGAGTCATGAGGAGTATCGACCACACACATCATCTCTCATGTGTCACCACCCCCAGCACTTGAGGACAGCAAAACTGAAGGAATTCCAGAAGAAATGTTACTCAATGACAACCCACCAGATTCAGGAGGAGTTACCTTACCCCAGATAGTCACACAGCCCAAGCGAGCCAAAGAATTACACAAAAATACACAGCCTTGATGATCGAATCATATCCCTATTCCAATGGCAAAAGCAAGCCTGGACAACCCACCACCTTCACAAGTCCAGAAAGCAGTACAAGAGTCAGTCAAGGCCAGTAAGTGACTGTGAGCTCAATGAGCAGCAAACAAGACACCAAATCAGGGCCCGGTGATAACTGATCAAGGCACTGAGGACCCCAATCAGGGCCCAGCCATTCCTGACCTTGCCAATATTTCATTGCTAGGTGACCTGGATTTTTTGCTAACAGTGACTGAACACCTTCAGAATAGTCCAATAAGTCCAGAATCTGATGACAAACCTTGCTCATGGTCAGAAGCAAAGATCTCAGGAGATGCAGCCAAGTGGGAGACAGCATACTATGACAAGCTCAATTCCATCTGTGAAATGGGTGTGTACAAACTAATTCCGCACTCCACAGTCCCAGCTGGCCACAAGGTTCAAACTGGCAGACCAGTGTTCAAAATTGAATGTGACAAACACAGTAATGCTGTCCACTTCAAAGTTTGACTCATCTTCAGGGGCTATGAACAAATTCATGGATGAGACTACACCAAAACAACTTCTCCCATGGCACACATGGAATTGTGGCAAATTTTGCTCCATATAGCAGTGGAAAAGGGGTGGGATGCCACACAAATAGACATGAAGACAGCATTGCTGTATGGAATACTTCCCAATAATGAGGTACAATACATGAAACAACCAGAAGGATTTGAGGAAGTAGGGAAGGAGGACTGGGTATGGATACTTGTGAAGGGACTCTATGGGATGAAGCAAGCAGGATGCATTTGTTGGAGTATCAACAAATCATGTTGTGTGACAATGTGATATGGTAAAAGGGTATCACGACATGACACAATGGACAGGACCATTGGCCACTGATCGCTTTGTCCCACCTACTCATATATATATTCTATAGATGTCCTACAGTACCCTCAGTTTGTTATTATGCTCTGAGGGTACGTTCATATCAATTATACTTACAGACAAAATGCTAAATATGAGTACCTAGGATATCTTACATGTTATCTATAGGTATTCAATATCAGTTTATTATTACACTCTGAGGGATATCTTACATGTTATCTATAGGGTTCTAATAGGTTATGGGCCTAAACTGAGCATAATACCCACAGAAAGTATTATCACTCATCAGAACCCCCCCCCACTCTCTCTGTCTTCTGCTGCTTACTGCAATTGCCAATTGCATTGGGTTGTCCCCAAATGGAGTTGTCCTCCAATCTTGTTCTCCTTAGCCGAGATCTCTTTCATTGTCTGGATCAGGAAGAGTGCCTCTATTGTCT
>JABCKS010000482.1:0-17798 GCA_018851325.1 Termitomyces sp. DKA19 | reverse complement strand
GAGCTTGAAGCATTGAAAATGCTTCATTGACTGGAGACAATAACAATGGTTTGTCCTTCTTGGACAGAGGAGATGGCCAATCCAAGGATACTTGAAATCCTTGAAGCTGTTTCCTTCACCTCTTGTTCCAGGAATTCAATGTAGAGTTTGATGAACTCTTCAGAGGCATTGGGGATAATATTATCCCCTAAACTTTGCTGAATTGCAATATGTTTAGCCACTCTGGTGGCTAACTGTTGTCTAGTAGAGGCTTTAGGAACCTCTATATGATCCCTCCAGAATGTGAGAACTCTCTGGTTGAGAATCTCATCCAGACCTGTTTTACAATCTGTATCTGAGGTATCAGGTGCTTCCTTGGGGACCATCTCAATGTAGGCTGAGAATGTCATTCTCCTCCCTAAACCTGATGATGGGCCAGCTTGCAATGGAACTGGCTCCTCTACATAGAGTTCCCTATAGGTAACCTGCACACCTATTGAGGTGTGTTGAGGTTACACAGTTCCAACTATGGAGCTCTCTTGTAGCTTGGTCTGGCTCACTATGTGACACACACTGGAAGAGACTGCTCCAGTCTCTCCACCTTGTACAGATTGTTGACTATCATCTGATGGTTGAGTGGGCATAGCAGAAAAAAGGCCTCCTGGCATTCCTCTACCTTCCACACCCACAGCATGATGTGATGTGGCATCACTTCCTAATCCCTGTGGAGCACTCTGGGATGCTCTACTTGCTGAGTTCCCAGAATCATGCCCAGAAACTCCTCTCTCCATAGACATTGATATGCTCACACACTACTATAATAGAGTAAAACTGTTTTAGTACAATCACTGATAGTAAAGTTAGAACTTCTTTTGAGGAAGTTTGGTTGCTTGCCATAGCAAAGATAGTCAACATAGGTTGACTTAAAAAAATGTAATGCAGTTACTGAGCCTTTCACACATGAGACCATAAGTTAGAACCTATCTATTGATTCTGGCTACAGTTGTGCAAAAAAGACTACTTGCAATTACATAAGTAACCTTACAACTTATATAGCAATTACATAATAAATAATTAAGAATAACAATAAAGTAATAATACTTTATACTAAATGCTGTAATGAGCATGATCTGTTACAGTAGCCCTAATATCCTTATCATTTTCTTTGCTTTTATCTGTGTCTCCAAACCATTTGGCATTAGTAACTTGATTGGTGGTGAATAGCTTCTATCCTGCTTCTATGAGCAATGTATGAGCTATATTACCTCCACTCTCAGTGGTCTCTGTATAGTTGACCTTAACCTATCAAGGGCTAGGGTATCCTCTCTCCTATTTAGAAAGAATACACTTTTGAAACTCTTCTTCTAGTACCAGTAGGGATGGATGATCTTCAGGTAGACTATTAGCTACCCAAACTCTATCCTTGTTCTCTACCTCTTCCATAGTGGGCCACCTTAGTCCACTATGTAGTCAAAGCCACTTGTTGCACTGCTTCTCCAAGATACAGAAGTGTGGCACTTAGCTATCCAAGTCCTTCAGCTCCACCTCATAAGCTAGAGTCACTACTCTATCAATGACCACCTGGTTATTTTGGAAGTCCAGGAGGACAGAATGTGCCCTTATGAACAGCATGCCTATAATCATATCATAGCAGTCAAAGTCAGTAATGTCTACATAGACATTGCAGAACTTGCCAGGAACCTTTATAGTAACCCTGACCCTATAGTTTACTATAAAATAACTTCCTATTGTTCTAAGCTGCAGAATAATTGGTGTGTGGCTAATAGAGTCACATGTATCCCAGCCACATAGGCAAATGATAAGGTGATTCCAGAAGTCATACTTTCTAAATCCTACAATGCCCAGGCCTTATAGCTGTTAACCTTCACCTAAGTGACCAAACACTCTTTGTCTTATACTGGCAGCACTGGCTGGTCTATGGCATTCTTTGTCACTATAATCTAGACCTTATATATATGAACCTCATTACTTAGTTTGTGTGCCCTATGCTCAATGGTAGAAACTTCAGTAGGAGAAAATAGTCCCTCACTCTTACTACCTCAAGTGTAGTACTTGTTTTTATACATTTCTAATTCAATGTACTCATCTTTCCCAGCCTGAGTCCCATTAAACTCAGCCATATGCTTATTGCTGATATCTCTAGAATCTTTCTCCTGCTCATCATCAGCATTGTTGACATCTAACAAAGTAACTATATATACTACTCATACAAATGTATAAGGAGCTGGCTTAGCTGGCTTTCTACATTCTTTGCCAAAGTAACCAAGCTTTCTGTACTTGTAATGAGTTGCAGATTGCCTGACATCTGTGCCTAAGTAGCTTGATGCTATAGCTACCACATTCTTCCCTACAGTAAGATGCTTTTTTGCTGCCTACACTGTTCTCCCAGATTGGGCAGGACCTAAACCTGGACTATCTCAAGGAGGTATAGGCCTTGAGTCCATGCATACAGTGGTCCTCCTTACTGGTCTATGCAGAAGTAGGTGGGCATGCTATCTTATCAGTTCTGTTTATTTAGCCAGTACAGTCCTAAACTTTAAAGACTATGCTGCTGCTAGTGACTATCAAGGTTCACATCACTTACCTCACTTTATCTCACTTCACTTCACCTTATCTTACTCAGGAGCTATCCTTTTTGTTACATTTAGATTGAGGCACATATATTGATGTGTTGATGATGGCATGTGACTCTCTGTTCTATAAGGTTAGGGTTCATCTTACCTCACTTCACCTTGTCTCACTTCACCTCACCTAGGGCCATTCTCTCATCAGATCATGTGCATCAACATATTAATGATGGCACATGACTTTCCTGCCCTACTGTATAGTTAGTTCTATAAGTCCAGAGGCCTAGAGGGTAACATTTGACATAGGGAGTATCTCAGACTTGTTCTCTTTGGATCTCTCTTTACCAGGTGTGTAGTTAGACTTGTTGACACAGTGCTGTGCTGATTAGACTTAAGATCTCCCTTTGCTAGCTGTATGATTGAGCCCCAGCCCTCACAGGTTGCCCTTACAGTGACCACTAGCATTTTGACCAGTTCTTCCTGCTGTACTCTAAGTAGTGTGCTGCAGTCTTTATACTGTTCTTGTAGGCCTTAGCCTCTGAAATAAATTCTTTAATGGTATTTACTTTAGGAGTACATCTGCCATTGCATATCAATGCAACAAGCATATTGAAGGGTATCCCCTCTAAAAATCATTCACAAATTGTGAATTCATCAGGAAATACAGGTATGTTCTGCATATGGTTAAGCAAAGCACTATGGAAGCCTTATACTTCCTTTTCAACTGTATATGCCACATTGCAGACATCCTACATTGTCAAGAGCTGTACAAATTAATTGTACAATCCAAAAATCACATTCTTAAACCTCTAATAGGACTAGGCTTTGTTAACATGAATTATATATTATAGATATTACTTCAGAACATCCATAGCTAGAAAGTCTATCAGAATTAGGACTTTTTTATGTTTGTGCCTATCCCCATTATATTATGCTACTGGATAAAATATGCAGGTGCTTATTAGCCAGTCTTCAAGTTTACTGAACTTGGCTGACTCAGTGTATAGAGTGATCATCTTTAATAGATCACTCCTTCTCAGCTTGAGTCCTTCTAATATAGCCAGCTAGACAGCAAGCAGCTGCTCTATTACCATTCTTAGACAATTATGCATCATCTGGCAATGACACTTGTGGGCTTCTTCCACTCCTAGAGTGGCAAGGCATTCTATTAGCATTGAGAACTGCCACAGCTGTCTCTCAGAGAAGACTATAGTCCTTTTCTATTAGAGGAATCCTTAGGTTTTCCCATTTCTCTATATCCTATCCCTCTTATATTACCCTTACTATAGTTTACATTAATACCTCTGCTTTTGACCTATCTATAGGTCCCACTTTCAGTTCTCTAGCTACAATAGTTCCTTATTCATAATTTAGATAGTGTTGACCTTCTACATAGTCACTGGATTATATAAACATTACATAATTAGGTGGGCATTTTTTTGAACTGGCCAAGGGAGTATCCTCAAACTTGTTCTCTTTAGATCTCCCTCTGCTAGGTGTGTAGCTATACTTGTAAATATACTTATTGCTGAATATATCTCTTTAGATCTCCCTCTGCCAGTTGTATGACTGTGCCACAGCCTTTAGAGGTCACTCTTACAGCAGAACAAGTCTCATTTCTAGTCCTGAAAGCCCCTTTTAGCTGCTAGAGTTACTCCTACTTTTAGAAGTTCCTTTTCTATTATTGTATCTTAGCCTAATATCTCTATAACTACTCCAACACTGCCAGCAGACTCTTTGAATACTTCCAGCCCTCAGGATGATGCCTAGCATTGTTTATTAGCTCTGAAGACTCAGATGCAGTCTATCTAAGCTTTTTTCATCTTTCACCCCAATAAACTTACTAGTTTATAGCAATCCATAGAGACTATTGCCTATTCTCTTTAGACCCTCCTGAAACACCTCCCTCTTCCTTTTCCAACCCCTCAGGCAGTCCCTACACTCCCTATAACATTGCTACCAGCTCATTTCAATGCTACAATGATGGCACACTCCAAAATACCTTACTCTACACTCCCCAATACTTATAATAGAGACCAGAAGACTAGAGAGTGATTCTTTTAGTCCTGTATCATCTATATTCAGCTAAGCAGCAAAGCATTTGCCTCCAATGCTTTAAAGATTGGATGGGTCCTTTTTTATATAAAGCTAAGTCATGCTTTAATGTATGCACTATACGTTTTCTAGAGGAATGGAGAAGTAGGGAGTTTTGTAAGTTGGGATGAGTTTAAATACAATTTTTGAGCTGAGTTTTTTCCTCTTGACTCTGCCAAGACAGCTACACTTTCTCTTCATGATCATGACTAGTATGGTCAAGGAAAGAGGTCCTTGGATGAGTATATTAATTGTTTTTGAGCCTTAGTTGAGCAGGCTAGTTCTCTTAATACTTTGCAGCTTTGTTTTACCTTTAGGGAGGGACTCCATCCCTCTTTTATGGACCAAATCAATAGCATGGCAAAAGGACAACCTGATAACAAATATATCAAGACATAATACAAGGTGGCTTGAGAGCAGTGACAGCTTATGGAACTAAAGCAAGCATTCCATTGTACCCAACTCTTTTCTATGAGATAAGGTAGGCAGTGAGTTAGGTGGATGAACAAAGAGTGACCAACCACAGAAAGGATATCAAAAGAAACATATACAGTTCCAAAACATAGATGAAGAAAAAACAGAGTGGAAAGTAGCAGTGACTAGTCACTGAACATGTCAATTCTTGGATAAGCAGACAAAAGTCTAAAATTATACAGAGGCCTCTATTTTCAAATACTACACTAATGTGTGCCTAATATTGAGAAATCATTGCAGAAGGCAAGTATAAGACACATGTGCTACAGACAAAATTCTAACCTCTTTGGATTAGACAAAGGCCTTGTCAAAATAATGCCACCTAAGGTGTAAAGTGCATATATAATAAAAATAAGTAATAGTGAAAGGTATCAAGAGTTAAAAAGGTGAGGATGGATAGGGGCCAGATCTATCAGAATATAGGTGAAAAAGCAGAATATTTTTATATTCTGTGCAATGCATATAGAGAGGTACTAAGCTAAAGCACTATAGCAAAGAACATAGGTTCAGCAAGGATAGAGTCATGGGGTGGGCTGATGGAGGTAATGAACAATGATGATGATGTTGAGCAAGAATCATAGCTTGACTTGGTACAAAACCAGGTATTGTTAGAAAGCAGTGGTTGATGCAAGTCCAGTAGTGCAAAAATCATCAAATAATCTTGCAGATCACAAGATATCTGTAGTCAATGTCTGGAATAATGATGATAGCACTAAGCAAGAACTAATGCTTGGATTGGTACAGAACCAGGTATTGCTGAATAGTGTTGGTCAAGGCAAGTCCAACAGTGCTAGAATCAAGAGAAATAGTTGCAAATTACAAGATATTAGTAAATCAGTGTTTGAGCACAATATTGAGCATAAAACATGAAGGGGTGGGTGTATGGGGGCAATCTAAGTATTAAGAAAGTTCTTGAGACAAGAAAAAGAAGGTGCAAAAAGAACTGAGGTGAACCAAACACTTTCTTCCAAGATATCATCTAATATCTCTTAATAACATCCACTTCTTATCCTCAAATGCTTCCTATCTATTCTAAAACCTTCTCCAATCCTTCCAACAATAAAGGAACCTTCAATAGCAGAAAAAGAGGTTTCAAAGACATTGAGAAAGAGGTCCAGAAGTCAAAGGAAAGCAGAGATATAGATGAACAAGCCAGTTCTCCACTATAGCTATAGTGGGGAACCACTGGGGCTGGATATACAAAAAAATGTAACAGTTAGTTATAGGTAAGCCTCAGTCCCCAGTCTCAAGTATGTATGACCTAATTTTATAGTGGAAAAAGATGACTATATATAGTGATAAGGATAGGAACTAGAGAGGAGGAGGAGTTACTGAAATAGACCACTTATGAGGAACTAAGAGTTTTATTACTTGTATTGATCAGCACTACTAAGAAGACCCTGCTAGCTCTGGGACTAACTGTCAGAACTACCTCTCCTGCTCTCCAAGGGGATCTTGGCAACCCTATAATAGATCTCCCTGACTACCTAATACCACTTTAACTAATTCTTCCACAAAGAACTTCAATTAACCAGGCCTCAAGAATGCCACACATCTCCCTACTTAGTTTTAGGCCATCACTCTGAACCCTAGCAACTAGGACAACATATCTGCACAGGCCAATAGCAACTATGAGGCTATAGAGATGGACCTTAAGGATAAGCTACTGCAGGCCAACTAGTTATGCCAATTAGACTAGCCTTGGGTAGCTGTCCCTGAAGAAACAAAGAAGTAGTGACACTGGACAGGACTATACTTGCTCTGTAGCAAGCCCAGGCACTTTGTCCAGAAATGCCCAGACCAGGGTACTCTTGAACAAGCTGTCTGAGTAATAGATGGAGACAAATTTGAATTTCTATATATAAAAAATGAGTCAATAATTTAGTTGACCTGGAAGACAGACTGAATTATAGAATTAACTCTGACATCTTCTCTGTTCCACACATATATGCTTTGATATCTGCTCTAGACACTTTCACAGCTTACCTCTCCTCCTAATCCTCTCAATCTTTCCTGTTTTGAACTTCTCTCCTCTCCTTTCTCTGCCCCAATACCATCCATACTCTAGTTGACAGCAGCACTATGGACAACTTTATTAACAATGACTAGGTTCACCACTCTTCCCTTCTCTGGATTCAGCTAAACAGCCCCATCCAGTTTCAGTTATTTAATGATGGGCTATTCTTTGCCAGAGAAATCATACACTATACATATGTTTCTCTGAAATTTAAGAATTGTACAAAACTGAAGCTCTGAATGCTCATCATCTGGCTGCACAAGTCTGCCTCTGTCATCCTGAGCCTTCTATAGCTACA
This sequence comes from Termitomyces sp. DKA19, assembly GCA_018851325.1. NCBI lineage: Eukaryota > Fungi > Basidiomycota > Agaricomycetes > Agaricales > Lyophyllaceae > Termitomyces > Termitomyces sp. DKA19. Next base: position 10,348 of record JABCKS010000482.1, on the reverse strand, counting down.
ATCCACCAATCCCCACATCAATTGGTAGACCCTCACCATAGCCTTGAATTGCATGGACCTCTCTGCCATTCCTTTTTCTCTCCTCTCTGACTCAGACCTGATGAATACCAAAAGCCTTAGCAAGTCATACTCCACTTTAACATGCTTCTTCATTATCAATATCACACTCTGATCTACAAACACCATCTATGCTGTCCTCTTCAATAGCAGAGCTATGGAAACTTTTAAAAGTAAGGAGCTAGGCCTCCCAAGTAAGACATTTGACACCCCAGTTGAACTACAGCTCTTTAACAGTAACCCAACATACTTCAGACTGATCTTCCATCACTATGTTGACAGTATCTACCTATTCAACTTATAGATCACTCAGCTGCATTCTTCCACCTAATTATTCTTAGATTACTCTGATTATACAAGGCCAACTTTGACATTGATTGGAATTTAGTGAGTATGACATTTGACAGTAAAGGTACTTGGCTAGCCACTAGAATATTGCTCCAATCCCAATACTTCCCCACCATCAAAGAAGAGTCTAACCTTAACTGTCTCCCTACCCTAAACCTTGACTCCCCTCTTTAGTCTTTATGATGGGACCTTAGAGGGGAGGAAAGGAACTGTGACTGTAAGGGTGATCTCCAGGAGCAACAGCCAAATCACACAGTTAGCAGAGGAGAATCTAAAGTATATTAGAACTGTAATCGATGATACAAAATGGTAGACTAATCACCTAGCAGAGGCAAATCCAAAAAGAACAAGTCTAAAGATCCCTGCTGTTCAGTACAGTGCATTAACAGGCAGCAGAGACATAGGAATGACTGCATAGGTGACCAAAGATAGCTGAAGTGCTTAACAAGGGATTACAGAAAGTTCCAAAGGTCTCTGGAGATCTTTAAGGACCTGTAAAATGCCCAGAAGCTGTCAAACAGGCCTTGGAGAAGTAGAACCAGTTGAGGAGAGTTAGTGTATAGCAGGAGTAGAGGTTAGAAAGGGTAGTCCCCTGACATCACCCCCCCTCTAATATATGGCATCTCAACACATGAGGTAGAAGAAATTCCAAATAGCCTGGTCTGCCAGTGAGAGGGAATAGATTCCTTGGATGGCTTGGAGCACATCTAGGTGTTGTCAATGGAACTCCCTGACCAGTCTAGGTATATACACATTCTCCTTGGGTTTCCATGAGATGTCCTCAATTCTATAACCTTTTCACCTCACCTTATACTATAGTTGCCACCAGAATAAATGGCTATCCAGGATCTCCTCCACCTCATACTCCTTGCTATCATTAACCACTGCCAGAGATTGTGGGGGCACTGGACATTGTCCCAAGATAGAGTCTGCTGGAGCTAGAGTCAGTTTGACCATGTTGAAGACTGGATGGAGCTAGTGTATTCCTATAGGGAGCCACAGTCAATAGACTAGGGGCTCTGCCTGCCATTCTACTATGAAGAGTCCTAATTGTTGGTATGAGAGCTTCTTTGACAGCTAGGTAGTTGTAATATCAGAGGCATCTAGGTAGACATGATCTCTGGGCTTGTACTTGGGCACCAAGGTCCTTCTACAGTCATAATATTGTGCTATATCATCTTTTATCTTTGCCAGTGCTGCCTAGACTTCCTTCTGTGTGATTTTTATCTAGTTCACAAACTCATTCACAGCTTTGTTCTCCAAAGATTGGGCCTGGAGTTTAAAGCCTATGTACAGGTATTGTCCAGTGTCTAAAAAGAAGGGAAAAAACTGGGTGGCTACATGAACATGGTTGTTGTACTGAAACTTGGCATCAGAGAGGAGTTTGTCTCAGTCATCCTGGCATTCATTGCAAAAGAGGTGGAGGTATTGTTTGAGCTCCTGGTTTACATGTTTGGTCTGGCCACTAGACTGCAGGTAGTAGGCAGTGGAGGTATGAAGCTTCACATTGAGTAGTCAGTAGAGCTCCTAGATGAAGTCTGCTATGAATTGTGGACCTCAGTTAGATACATAGGCATTGGAGAGGCTGTGCAACTTCTACACATTCTTCCAGTACAGGTTAGTAGCACCCATGGCAGAGCAAGTGGTATGAGTAGAAGTGAAATGTGCTTGCTTGTTACAGAGGTCCACTACTACCATGATGGCATTGTAGTCATGGGCATTGGGGAGCTCTACAATGAAGTCCACTGAGGTAATACTTCATTGCTTCATGGAGATAGGCAGGGAATGCAGCTGACCAGAGGCTAGGTGATGTTGGGGCTTGGGCTGGAGATAGAGATTGCATGTACTAGTGTAGGACCCAATATATCAGGACATCTGGGGCCACCAGTAGTTTCAGAACACTAACTCCAATGTTTTCTACCAGCTGGAGTGTCCTGTGATTCAGAAGTTGTGGTGTTGCTCTACAATCCTCTAGCAGAGCTCTGAGTCATTAAGTATATTGATACAATCCTGGAAAGTCAGAAGTCTATCACAAAAGGCTCATTTGTCTGCATAAATGGACTTAACACTAGTGATACATCTGGACTTAAGTATTCTAACTGCCTGAGTAACAAGTTCCTTCTGAAGACCATCCTAGTTTCTCTGCCTGACATCCCAGAGGATTTCCAACTCTGTCCCCTTGGTAGCTAAGCCTTCCATAGCTTGAATTGCAAACAACTTGGGTCAGAGAAGCATAATGTTACTATTTTCATCTCTCCCAGTGCCATAATCCACTCTCTGGGACAGAGCATTTGGCTTCCCTATACTTCAGCCTAGCTTGTGATGTAGCAAGAAGTCAAAGTTGGCTAAGTAGAGGGACTACCAGGCCTATTGGCAATTAAGCTTTCTGGCTGTTCAGAAATACTCAAGGTTCTTGTAATCTATCCATACTTCAAACTTATGCTATATGCCCTCCAGGAAATATGGCCACTCCTTAAGGATGATGGCCAGCATCTCCTTGTCATGGATTTTGTAGTTACACTTGACTGCATTCAGACTCTTAGAGTAGAAGGCCACTGAATGCCAATTTCTATCCTCTTGGAATTGTTGTAACAGAACAGCTCCAGTGGCAAAGTCAGAGCTGTTGGCTTCTACCCAGTAATGTGCTCCTATACTACCTAGCTGCTGTGCAGGAAACTAAAAGGACAACCTATAAATGCACTGGCAACCAGATAGAGTAGCTGGTAGTAGGAAGAGTGTGTGAGGGCAAGTCAGTAAACATCCAAGAAAACAAGAGCCAATAGGTAGTGATAAAAAAGGTGCAAGTGAAGGTAGTTGCTAACACTAGCCTAAGTTGCTAGATGCTAACAAAAGATTGCTAAGTTGCTAAGAGATAAGAAGGGAAAAGGGGATGGAGACAAAGTAATTGCTAAGAGAGTGGGGAAGAGGAGTCATTAAGGATGAGTGAGGACTAAGCAATAGAAAGTGGAAAGGTCAGTCAAGTAAGTAGTTGTTGCTAAGGTATGACAGAGGAGTGAAAAGGGGGTCAAAGAGCAATAAGTCACTAAGCAAAAGATTGCTAGGGGAAGTTGCTAAGGTCTGTAAGGGCCTAGCAATAAAGAGGAATAAGGGGCAGGAACATAAGTCAAAACAAACAAAAACTGGGGGACAGATACCAAAACTAGTTGCTAGCTATAATTGTTAGCATTGCTAAGACACTACATTGCTAAGACACTATAACACTATAAGGCACCTATACTTAGTACCATGCTAAGTTAAGGACAAATCTGCTAAGGCTTGCTGCTAAGCCATTAACAGTGATAAAGAGGACCAGAAATGAGATCTGAAGCTGAGGGAGATGATGAGCAGAGTATACTCCAAGGCTGCAGTGGGCAGTGGTGGGCTATAACCTTTCTTTTTCATGTTGGACTAGATATATACAGGGAGTATTTATATTATTGTAAGTTATATAGACAAGAATGGAAAACTGGTTGCTAAAGGTAATGGCATCTGTCAATATGTCCAAAATTTATACTGATATTTAGATAGTAACTAGCTGTAAGTATGCAATATTAGAAATGTATATATAAAATGTGTCAAATGGAAAATGAACAAGCATCAAATAGAAGCATAAGCAAGCATACCATATATCAGTATTTGAAGTGTAGACACTGTTCAGGTATGTTTGTTATCAAGAAAAACAAAGGGTCCAAGAAGTCATGTGTTTATAATATGTTATCTTTTGAAAGCAAAATATCTGTGTTATTAAGGGTTGTCACTAGCAATTGTTGCTAAGAGGGTTCTCAGCCTGGTCATTTTAGATCCTAAGGCCAGACTCCATGTGATGAGGCTTTGTAATCCCAGACATCTTGTAATTGCTATGGTCTCATATAAAAGGCTACTTTGTTTCAGACCTTAGGTCTAAACCACTTGTGCTGTATTTCTAGGTCATGTACTGTTCAGATAAGATTGGCAGAGATATTGTTAATGGTACTCAGCAACAGATGGGTCTCATCATCCTCTCTTAGGCTGAAATCTTGACTGTCCTCAGTCAACAAAGTCTCATGATTACTTGTATGGTCTGCATGTAGAAAGGGTCAAATGCATAAATAGACTGGCACTTAGCTGGACTCTGGCAAGTTTTCCATCTTTCTATTCACTCTCCTATTTTATCTCTATCCAATTGCCATAGCCTCAATAAGCCATCTGCTCTGGGGGGCCCCATCTCCAGGTAGCATCCTTTGTGATAAGGTCAAACAGCAGTCAGGCATGATGGGAGAGATTCTAGATAAACCTCTAGTAGAAGTTAGTGAAACCTAGAAAGGCCTGCACTTCCTTCTTGTTCCTAGGCTCTGGCTATTCCATAACACCTGCTATCTTCACCAGGTCCATCTGTATGGCTTGCTTTGTGCAGGATGATCAACCCAAGGTACTTGATCCAGGTTTGCTCAAACTTATACTTCTCCAGTTTGAGATAGAGTTGATAAAGGCAGAAATATTCCAAGATGATATATGTGACCCTAGCAGTGCTCCTCCAGTGTTTTAGTGTAGATGAGGATATTATCAAGGTATATATACACTATACCTTCAGCTATCAGGTCCTGGAAAATGTTGTTTATTATTATTTGGAAGGTGGCAGGGCTATTGGTAAATCTGAAGAATATGACAAGAGGTTCAAAAAATCTCTAGTTGGTCTAGAAGGCAGCCTTCCACTTGTCTCCCTCCTAGACCCATATATTGTTATAGCCCCACCAGACATCCAATTTAGTGAAGTGCCATGCCCCCCAGAAATTGTTAATAAGCTTAGAGATAAGGGGGAGAGGGCAGCAGTTCTTCACAGTCATGGCATCAAGAATTTAGTAGTCCTGGACCAGTTGGAGGGAGCTGTCCTTCTTCTTGATGAAGAAGACCAGAGAAGACATTAGGGATTTTGAGGGGCAGATATGACTGGAGGCTAGATTCTTTTGTAGAAAGGCATTGAGTTTGTCCTGCTCCTTCAGCACCAGTGGACTTGGAGTCTAGCATTAATTCAATGGTGTAGTCCCACTGCTTATACCCCAAGAGCAAGTTAAAAGAGGCCTTGGAGAACACATCCTCAAACACATGAAGATATAAAGGTATAATGTCCCAGAGCTCCTGGGGCACAGAGTTCACTGCAAATGCCTGGGCCAGCTCTTGGGAGGTGGTCTGGCTAGCCTGGATCTTCACAATAGAGGGCAGGAGGAATAGGGTGGTGGTATATATCTGATCTCCAATCTCCACTGCTTTGTCCAGAGACTTCAGATTATGCAAGCCACAAAACTTCCCTGACAGATCCTCCTCTGGGGCCCTGCCACTACTTTGGTCATCCTTGTAGAGAGCCTCTTTATAAAGAAATGCCAAGAACAGGGAGTTCAGAAGATCTAGATCTGCAAAAGAAAGATGGCCCACATAGTAAGCCCAAATGGCCATGTACTTTCAAACTTCAATCCAGCACTGTTCCTTGATCTCAGTAGTGTAGATGGCATACTTCTGGAGGCATTAGCTTATGGCCATCTTACCCTAGGCCCAATCTACTTTGGAGTTGTGTTTCTGAAGCCAGGTAAACCCAAGGATCATATCCTGCTTGCCTAGGCTGGCGATGGCAAAGACTGTCTACTTACCATCATTCTGATAGTGGAGGACAAAATCAACCATAGAGTCACTAGCCCTAGCCTTATTGAGCATTCCATCAATATTAAACACTGGGATAGACTGGGACAGTGGCTATGTGGTCAGGTGGTGGTGCTTTATAAACTCCAAGTTCAGAAACAACTCTGTAGCACTGCTATCTAGGAAGGCAGTGACTTTACAAGTCTGCTTGGTGTCCATAGTCTTAATCTTTATATTAAGGCACAAGGAGTTCACCAAAGGGTTTACAGCCACCACATACCACTAGGGCAATCAACATTCTTAGACAGGGCAGCATAGACAGGGCCTGATAGGTGTCAGAGAGCTTGGCTTAAAGTCTAGAGTTAGTATTTGTATGTCTGGAGGGGAGTACTAGAGTTCCTTTGTCTTAGGGTCATTGATATCAAGGGAAACAATTTCATTTTCTATCAACAGATAAGCAAACCTATTAGTACTCAGTGATGGAGGCATATATCTCATCCATTACTTGACTTAAAATCCTCCTCCAAACCCAGAAGGAAGGTCCAAGCACCACTCTTCTCTGAGGCTAATTCTAGTGCTGGCTTATCTGGTGAAGGATCTCTGGCAGCATCCTTTGTAGCCAACAGCTGCAGAAGCTCCTTCTGCTCTGCTGTAGAAAGGTAACATACCTCCAGACCCAATAGGCAGTGCTGTGTAAAGTGCCTGGTTTTCTGGCATCTTTAGCATAGTAGCAATGTGGAGCAGTACTGTTGGGTGGCATCAACATTCATGAGGATGCCCAGTAGTAAGGGTTGTAGTGTGGGTAGACCTAATAGTGAGAGTTGTGGGGTGGAAGTAGCCAGAGCAGAGGTAGGTACTAGAAATGCAGAAGTGGGGTACTAGAAAGTGGTGACTGGGGCAGAGCAGTGAGTCAGGTGCATACAGCATAGCTTCATGAGCTGCCACTGATCCTGGGCCACCTTATACTAGGAGAAAATCTGCTTGTTGTCCAGGCAGCTCTTAGCAAGATTGTTGATGCATTCCAGTAGCACAGAGTGTAAGCCATCCTAGAATGTGAGGTATAGTTGGAGGTCATTGGGGTAGGCTGCTTACTTGACTAGTGCCTAGAAGGAGTCAATATACTTGTCCAGTATCTGTTTCCTTTACCCATACTTATATGGCACTAAGGCAGTAGTTTTGGCAGGGTTGATTGGGAAAAACTCCACCTAGAAGTCTTTTTTGAAGGCTGCCCAATCTATGAAACTTCTAACACCTCCAGGGTGTCAAAACACCCATAGTACATAGGTGGAGACACATCCCATCTTCATATACAATAATATCCAAGCTATTTTCAGCATATCAGAGTCAAAAACATCTTTACTGAGATGGATGTAAGTGAGGCAGGACTAGAGGAAGCACTCTCCACTGGAGTGACTGCCATCATATATATCTGGAAGTGCAGGATGGGGAATTTGTGCTCAGATGGCTACTGGAGCTGCTAGGAAGGCTACTAGAGCTGCCAGAAGTGTTTCTATAGCTGGAGATAGTGTAGAGGTAGGGGTCAGGCACTCTAGTAGTGCTTGGAGGGACTGGGAAATGAGTTTGGTGTTTTGGAGGAGGGTGGAGAGTTTGGTCATGTGATGTGTGAGGAAAGATTGAGTTAATTGCATCTGATTCTCTAGGTGTAGCAGGCAAGTCCAGGCCTTGTCCTGAGGGGTTGAAGCCTCTGGAAGAGTGTCTGGATTAGCAAGCTGGAATTCCACAGATGCTTAAGCCTGGTGGAGAAGTGACAGATAGGGGGCTCAGAGATTCTGTGCAAGCTATAAGGGGCTTTCAGACCAGGATTTTGAGATTTGTTCTACTGTAAGAGCAACCTCCAGGAGCAACAGCCAAATTATGCAGCTAGCAGAGGGGAATCCAAAGTATATTAGAACTGTAATTGATGATCCAAAATGGTAGACTAATCATCTAGAAGAGGGGAATTCAAAGAGAACAAGTCTAAGGATCCCTGCTGCTCAATGTCACACATCAATGGGTGGCAGAGGCATAGAAACAACTGTGTAGGTGACTAGAAATAGCAAAGTGCTTGACAAAGGATCACAAAAAGTTCCAGAAGTCTTTGGAGATCTTCAGAGACCTGTAGAATGCTTAGGAGCCATTGAACAGGCCTCAGGGAACTAGAACTGGTCAAGGAGAGTCAGTGTCAGGCAGTGGTAAAGGTCAGAAAGGGTAGTCTCCTGACAGTAACATTAACAACTACTATCTCTCAGAAAACCACAATGCTGATACCAGCATTTCCCCCTCCCTTCCCTCCCTTCTCATACTCCCCTTTTCCAAAAGTCCTTCTCAACCCCTGCCACCTGACTTCTTTCTACCAAACATTCTCTACAACAAGTTCAGATGACCATTTTCCCCCTGAACTGCTTTTCTCAACTCCAAGAACACTCAAACCCTGAATGAAGAGACTTTTAGATATAGTCCTCATATTAGAGGCTGCTCCATTTGCCAGGATCCTCTATAATGGGACCCAGGCCTACCAGCTATATATAACTCCTGTCAAATAGCTCTAAGCCCAGAAACCTCCAGACTCCACTAAATCTGAAGAGGAAATTCTACACAATGTCATGCCTTCTGAATACTATGAATTCATAGACATATTCTAAGAAAGAAGCACCAAGGAGCTCTCTCCACACTGACTCTATGACCACTAGATTGGCCTAGAAGAAGGTGCCTCCCTATTCTTCAGAAAAGTCTACAACATGTTAGAAACCAAGCTCTGAGCCCTCAAAAACTATGTGGATGAAATGTTAGAAGAAGGCTTTATCTGACCCTTTTCCATCTCTGCTGAAGCTCTGGTCCTCTTTGCTAAGAAGAAGGATAGTCTGCCTCTGTGTTGACTATCAAGGATTAAACCAAGGCAAAACACCCTCAACTAGTACATCATTATTCTCCCTAAATACCTCTGGACTGTCTTTCTGCTAGCTGACAAAAGCCTCCTCCAACAGATCTACTAAGTGCCCTTGGATGACTATTTATGCTCATGTAATCTCTAAAACTCCTCCTCTCCCTGTCAGGAGTCATCTCATTTCACTTATACTACCTCACCTCACCTTACCTTACCTCACCTTACCTCAAAACTATCTCATTGCTGCAAAACTATCTCATTGCTGCAGAACTATCTCATTGCTGCAGAACTATCTCATTGCTGCCATTTCATCAAGGCACATGACCTCAGTCTATGAGATTAGGGTTTGTCTTATGTCTCACCTCACCTCACTCTACCTTACCTTGTCTCACTTTACTTTTCCTAAGCTACCTACTGGCCAGATCATGTGTGCTGATGTGTTGCTGATGGCATGTGACCTTTCCATCTACTGTACAGTTAGTCCTACAGTTCTAGAAGCCTAGAATGTCATACTGGGCATAGTTCTTAGACTTGTTCTCTTTGCATCTTTCTTTGCTAAGTGTGTAGTTAGACTTGTAGATCTAGTATAGTACTGAATAGACTTTGGATCTCCCTTTTTCAGCTATGTGATTGAGCCACAGCCTTCAAAGGTTACCCTTACAGCAGAATAAGTCTCTCACTTCAAGGTTTGAAAGCCCTTTTAGCTGCTAGAGTCACTCTTGCCCCTAGAAGCCACCATTGTATCTTTAGCCTAATATCTCTATGACTACTCCAACCTTGCCAATAGACCCTCTGGATGTTTCTGGCACTATTTGTTACTCCTCAAAACTTAGATACAGTCTACTCAAGCTTTCCTTACCCTTCACACTAATGAACTTATGGGCTTATGCCAACCTATGTAAACTATTGTCCATTCTTTACAGACCTTACTGAAATGCCTTCCTTTTCCTTCTCCAACACCTCCAGCAATTCCTACTCCCTCTATGACTGCACTATTGGCCCATTTTGACTCTAAGACAGTAGCACAACCCAAAATACCTCACTCTGCACTCTCAGATGCTTATAATAGAGATCAGAAGACTGGAGAGTGATTCCTGCAGTCTTGCATCACCTACATTCAGCTGAATAGTGAGGCCTTTGCTTTGGATACACCTGAAATTACAGTGGCTCAAAAAGCTGTCCCAATATTTTATACTTTCTGAAAGATGACATTGGCATAAAAGATTGAAAGTATTTAAAATTCTGGTTAAATCATGTAAAATACTATGTCATCGCAGCTACAAATTGCATTTTGATTTATGTAATTCAAGTCAAAGCTGATAGAGTAATGGCCATTTTAAAATATTCACTCATTGGGGACAATTTTTTGAGCATCTCTAATTTTGGTATTTAGTACTTTGTATGTCCTTCATTTGCCTTGATAACTGCTTGAATCCTTCTAGGCATGCT
>JABCKS010000481.1:0-17832 GCA_018851325.1 Termitomyces sp. DKA19 | reverse complement strand
ATATATGCAATGTCAAAAATGTGCATAATGAGTGTCAGAAATAAGAAGAGTATACTGAATATCAATATCTAAAGTGTAGACACTGGTCAGATATACTGGTAAGCAAGCCAAGAAGAATGAAGTATAAGGAGGGTCATGTGTCCTTTAATATATATGTTGAGAGGACAAGTGCTGTTATTGCTAAGTGATGTTGCTAGCAATCATTGCTAAGGGACAGTCTCAATCATAGAGCCAAGAACTAGACTCTATATGACAGGGCTTGTAATCTGGAGGTTTTGTCTTTGCTAATGTTCCATGCAACTGGTTACATCATTCCAGACCTGAGGCCAGACCACATGTGATAAGTCATATAACTTATACATGACCTGTAAAATAAGAATCAACAAAATACTAAGAAACACAAAGTCCTATGCTGTGGCCAAGTCAGGTGCAGCATAAGATAAAATAGTCAGAGATGTTGGTAATGGTGCTCAGCAACAAATGGGTCTTATCACTGCACTGTGACAATCTCTTTGTAAAGACAGTCAAATACTTCCTAGTCAAGTATACCTACTATGCCAATAAAAGATTCATAAACCTAACAAGACCTTGAAAAAAAAGCTGAGTCAACTACTTACTTACTCTCTGCACTCAATGCTCTCAAGCACCTCCTCAAATTCATGAAAGCCACAAAATGGCTACACAAATTACAGAAATCTCACTACTAACAGTTCCTCTACTTTGCCTCAGATTGACACTTGCATTCTATCCATCTAGCTGGCCATATTTGGGAACAAGTTCAATGCTTGACAGCTAGAAAGGTGGGCCTATAGCTCAACTTTCATTCCCTTTTGATTCATTGTATTCTATTTTATTCAACTTTATCCATTACATTACATACAATACTTGTCTCAATTAGTGCACATCTCTGTATATTTTTTTTGCCATAGTGGTAAGCTTTCCCCAGAGGGGTTTTGATGCTACCCCATATGCCCTTTTACTTAGGTCTTTATATCAGGTCTATTGTGGTGTGTCTTATTGATATGACCATAGCTACTTAATGTAGCATAGGTAGATGTCATAATAGTAACATAGTAACATGGGCCTTGTCCTCCAGCTGTGTACACACTCTTAGTTTTGGACAACAATGTACTATGGAGGTTCACAGACACTGATTGGGTGAGCTGGGTGAGTTGCTTAGACATGGGGAGGAGTACAAGTGAGTATGAGTGGCTATGCATGGTCCTTGGGGACTGGGCCAATATTGTGGTCTGTGAGCAAGCAGAAGACTGTGGCAACATTGTTGTGCAAAGCAGAATATATGTCAGCATACAAATCAATGCAAGAGTGCATATGGTTGTAGATGCTCATGAAGGTGATCAGATGGGACTTTATGGCAAAACCTACCACACTTTTTGCAACAACAAGGCTGCAATCACACTCTTTGAAGACTCTACAGCACATTCCAGAGTCAAGCACCTTGATATAAAATACCATTTCATTTGGGAACACAATCAGATGGGAGAAATAGTCATTAAGCATGTCTACACCCAGGACAATATCACTGACATATTCACCAAGGCCCTACTAAAAGTTCTATTCACCAGACTATGTGAAATGCTTAGAGTTACATAACATACCACAACTCACATGTGAGAAGAACTTAGTTGTGTCCATGGCAAGGAGTGTTGGAGAGGTGTGGATATGATTATATGATATAGTACCATGGCCATGACATCAGGGTCAAGAAAGGCCACCCATGGCCACCTATTCCTTTGTCTAAAAGTATATATATTGATGGACTTAGACACAGAGCACCCTCAGTTGCATATTACATGTCTGAGGGTGCATTACTACTTACTCACTTACAATACAACTCATAACTGATTGTATATCTAGATAAATTTATGTGTATCATTATCTAGGTACAGTCAATAGAGTCACATATTATATGTGTGAGAAGATAAACTTACATGTATCATTATCTAGGTGTTTGTCATACCTGCTGATATTAGCTGCTACCTAGTCAGGATTCCAACAAATTGTCCTCTTGGAACTTGATGATCTCAGCTGAAGTCTCTAGAACAACAGTTGAGTACCTTCATTTTTCTGAACTGTCATCTCTGGTATGGTGAGGCACTGGAGTTGGCTCACTATAACTAACAGTGCCAAATTAAAGTAAGGATATATATTTCCAAGCAAGACACTGATTTGGGAGTCTTTCCACTCTACATGGAAATCTTGTGTCCTACATAAAGTAGTCACCAGTCACATAGAGCAATAATTTCTGGCACTAAATTATATATCTGTGAAAGCAAGCATAATATTAGTGTTTGTATATGACTAGGCCATAAGTAATAAGTGTATAGTTGATTCTACTAGTTATCAGAACTTGGTGACATCTCCTGTGCTACTGCATCATTTAAAATAGAACTCACATCTATTTGGCAGTTGAGGCAGGTTGTGTTTTTGTGAGAAGATTGTCCAACTTAATCTATGGTGCTGTAAATGTTGTGTAATACTGTGTGAGTTGTTGAAGATGATGGTTCTATTGTGGTATTGTGTAATACCAGTCAGTTACATACCTAATTGTCTTTGCAGACTCTATGATAGCTGTGTGTTACGTCGGACGACTATCCCATAACGATGCTCGCAGTTAATGTGTTATGTTACGTTGATGATGGTATGAGATTTACAAATACAGGGTTCCTCAGGAAGATCCTGAAGCGAAGCTGATTTGGGATAACAGACAGGCAGTCATGGAAATACTTCAGGTTAATTGGAAGTTTCTCATTCTGTTGCTCTCGAGACATGATAGCATTCCTACGAAGTTCGAAGGACAGTGAAACGAGGCGTCAAATATGTCATGTGTCATGAAATTCCAATTGATTGGCTAGAACAAAATGAATGAGGATCCAGTACAGCATGCGTAAAAGTCGTTACTGAGTTTCCGAATGGATATTCAGAGCAAGATGTAGATTGTTTGGGATAGTGGACGCTCCTTTTGCAAACGCTACAGCAAGAAATATATCTGGGACAAGTCGGCATGGACCATGACTAGCAAAATAGATTGCTTGACAATGTGAAAAGCGTCGGGTTGGAATAGCACCCAGTAAGACAATTGCCGCATGTCTGCCAGTACGTCACTAGAAAAGAATAGGCATGAACTTCTCAACTGGATGTACATGAAATATATCTGCGCTTGACAGAATGTAAGTAAACCGTCACCAAAAACTTAGCGACGGGTAGCATCGCGGGTCGGATGACTATTGCGATTGAGCCTCAGTGACTTTTCAGCTCTGTCGGTTTGCCATGACTGTCGGGAGACACCTGGAAAGGCTCACATCAAGCGCAGTCTTATGGAAGACGTTTTGAGATGTACGCACGTAATGTCCCGTGGCTTAGTTGGTTACGGCGTCCGACTGTTACATTCTTGAATCGGAAGATCGAGAGTTCAAGTCTCTCCGGGACAGTCTATTTTTTTCTGTCCCTGACGGCGTCCTAACTCGGTTCATGAACCTCCCTGACCGACCGATGTTTTCACAATGCATATCTGTGTCTAGTAAACTCTCGTTCGGAACATTATCCTTAGTTGGCACTCATTATAAATCTCATCACTTCAACTCGTAACTTTCACAAATCTGATTGAAGTTATAAAACTTACACTCTACGCCCTGACTCGAAAAGACACATTTGCCATGTGAAATGCTATGTAGCTTATCTTCAACAGTGAAGCAATGCATCATCAGCTTTCACGTAGAGATCTACACAATGAAGCACACCGAAAGTGACTACCGCGTGGCCTGGATCCTTTAATAGCGGATATTGACTGATTCTGTTAATGAAAGCAAGGAATCCAAAACAGCGTTGGGTTTGAGATGCCATTCATGGGAAGGTTCACTGTGTTTTCCTTTATTGGAGCGCTTGCGTCAAGTTCAAGTGAAGAAACGGCAACATTTCAAGCCCTTGTTAAATGTGCCCTCAACCTACGAGATTATAGACGCCGGACAGCTGAATCGAGCAGTGCCGTGCAGGACGTGGCTCCTCTTCTTTCTTCATCGACCTTTGAAAAAATGTTTCTGCGGCAGAGAAAGGTGGGTCGTAGACACTGCAATTCCTCCTATACTTTGCGATGATGATGTTGACAGTGTGGTGTCGGTGTACAAATATCAGAGGACCTCTCAGGGTAGTTCGTGGAGATATGGATTTCAGAACGTGTACTCAGACCTATGGTCTGTCACCGACGGAGCAGGCAAGTTGATGGCCGAGAGAAGATTACTTACTCGAAGAAAGAAAATTCCAGTTTACTGACAGACGGTATTAATACTGTATATCATGCTTACAACCCGTAAGCCACATCGGAATTCCATGATTTCTCATTGCTCACCGATTATCAATGCCACCTCATCCACTTGATTAAACCAACAACCTAGTGGCCATCAAATCCTGGCGTGTCTGAGTTCGACCCACACAATCTATCTCATCAGGAGACTAAGCAGCGCTTGTGGCGCACTTTTAGGAGGCTGACCCACTTTCATGAAACGCATAAATAGGGCAGGACTTCAGACGTTCTCTCAGAACATCACAACTTAATACACTTCACAACCATCGGGATTTAACAACATTGGCAATATCCATCGGAAATCCTTCTCACATACACTGAAACATTGAAACCCTGCATATCGTCCTCGTCCTCGTCCACGCCGTCTAGTTAAGAGGGTAGATTCGGTCGACCATCCCCTCACTCTCATCCACGCTCATCACCTCCGCCCACACTGACACCTCACTCATGCTCGTCACTTCCATCCCACCCTTGTCAAACACCTACAAATTACCCTTCCTCACTGCCTAAACCTCGTTCTGCTGCATCCTCTTCTCAGTCGCCTATTGCTGGGAAAAATCATTGCTGGTGTAGTTCTTTATTTGCCTCTCCAACCCAGTGGTATAGCCCTCGCACCTCATCTCGAGGGGAACATTGCCAGGGTGTCTCACCTCAGAGCAGAGTCGAGTGCCATGGAAAGACTTGCTGCCTATCTTCACCCCGTCTCTCCGCCCCAGGTCCTTGTTCCTGTTCCCACCAGCCTAACCAGCAAAGCTCACGTTTCCCAGCGGCAATCCATTCAAAATGATGTGTTGGTGTATCAGGATGTAAGCCATGGACGTAATGATCTATAAACACATACAACTTATATTCTTTCTTTTTCTTACCAATTCGCTCCCTTTTAGTACTATTTTTACTCGGTGACATGTGCACAATATGCTCTCAATGGCAACATCGGTATAATGAAACAATGTAAACTGACAACTCACAATTTTCAAAGCTCACGTTTCCCAGCGGCAATCCATTCAAAATGATGTGTTGGTGTATCAGGATGTAAGCCATGGACGTAATGATCTATAAACACATACAACTTATATTCTTTCTTTTTCTTACCAATTCGCTCCCTTTTAGTACTATTTTTACTCGGTGACATGTGCACAATATGCTCTCAATGGCGACATCGGTATAATGAAACAATGCATACTGAACTCACAATTTTGTACAATATCGTGATCCATAGTGACAGTACCGGCTGATTAAATGCATGGAGTTCAGCAGCTTCATAGTTTGATACATATTACGTCTCTGCTGTTGTAATTTAGGGCAGGATCATCACAAACATATATATGTGACAGAACAATGTCCAATGTTCCTTCCAAATTAGTAGAGCTTTGTTTGGACTTGCTACTGCATGTTGAATGTTCCAGTACGTAAACCAAAATCTTCCCTTTTCAAACCCACATAACTCTGTCCTGTTTTTCAGACTCGTCGTCGCCACATTACATTGCAATTGAGACACATACCATTCTAGGCAAAGCAAAGGAAACACGTTCACAGACGGGGATTTTGATGTCCGCTTTCCCCATTCAAGTTCTAGCAGGTGTATCAACAGCTTGGATTATCACACATTTGGTTCAGAAATATTTCGTGGTTAGATCTGTTATCGGATCTCAGCATGGGTACGGTGGTCCATTTATGACGCGTCCTTTTTGACGTATATATCTATTCTGTAGAATATGCCCTGGCGGATCTATAATCTGGTCTAATCCTTTTCGCACTTTAGCACTTGTTCTTGGGCCATATTTTCCTTTCAAAGGTCAAATGGGATATTATTTCGCCAATTTCTCTTGTCAGTTCAAAATTGGAAGTCTAAAAATGTCCCTCATTTTCTTGCAGTATTTCAGAAGTATGGAAGCACTTGTCTTTCCTCAGTTATATTCTGGAGCGCACTCCCAGCCTTCTGGTTATCTGATGGTGATGCCATTAAGGTTGTACACTTTGACAGGTTTGCTTTTAAAAAGGATGTTGAAGCTGTAAGTTCCTTTTCATAAAACAATTGAATGACTCAATAGAAGCTCTTCTAGTATGAAACTCTAAACATTTATGGTCCAAATATGGTGGGAACTGAAGGAGCAGAGTGGAGAAGACATAGACGCGTGGCTAATTCAGCTTTCAATGAGGTATAGAATGCAAGTCATCTGATTTTCTCTGCTAATCCTAGTCTGAGGCCAACAATGCGTTTGTATGGCGTGAGACCATCCGGGTCATAAATGAGTAGTTCAGGGAAATCGACTGCTCGGAACCATCAGCGCCACGAAAATTTTCTGTTGATCTAATGAAAGATCTGACACAAGTAAGAGGCTTGGTATGTTCCATCCCGAAGGAAGCTCATCACTAATGTGGAGGTCACCCTCCTCGTCATCGCATCTGCAGGTTTTGGGCGTCGGGCTACCTTCAAAGAGGACTCGAAAGAAGATCCACCCCCGGGATACAAGCTTGCTTTTAGGCCCGCCATTATCTCAACTATACGCCATGTCATTACTAAAGCTATCACCCCCAAATTCGTGTGGAATCTTTCGGACCGTCTCAATATACCTGTCGTGACACCGCTGCTGAATGAGTGTCGTGAGTCATTTGCAGCGCTTGGTCTACATATGCATGATGTGATTGCCTCGGCTCGCGACCTTATTGCAACTGGCAAGGATGCTACGATGGAGTCGGCTCTCTTACGCAACATGGTCCAAGCAAATATGGTGAACGACATAACAGACACGCGTAGACAACTTTCCGATGGTGACCTGTTATCAAATACTTTTATACTAAGACCTTTCTATCCTTAAATAAGGCACTGATGATTAGTCCCTTGTCAGACGTTTTTGCTCGCTGGCCATGGTTGGTTACCTTATTACTTTCCACGGTCAAAAAAAGACGTCATCGTCCCACAGAAACATCAGCGCACTCTCTCTGTTTTGCGATAGTTCTATTGGCTCTCCACCCTGACGTTCAACAGACGGTATTTGAAGAGGTTTGTCGACTATGGCCCGAAGGTATACCTTCGCCGGACTCCCTTGTGGTACGTCTAATTCAACTTCCATTCCTCACTCGATTTCATTGCAAAAGTCATACAAAGAATCCATATCAGGCTTGATATGCAGCTTTGAGTCCACCTACACCACTATTTATGTTGAATTATCAGGAGTTCACCATAGCGGTCTTCTACGAAACCCTCCGTCTCTTCCCACCGATAGCTCGTTTAGGTAAAATTGTTCATGCAGATTCGATACTCACCGTTCGGCGTTTCAATTCGAATAACGAGGGCAGGATACAGAATGTAGAGAAGTATGACATGACTGTGAGATGTGGCAGCCTCGTTGTAATTGATATCCGTGCTCTGCACTTCAATCGTACGTACGCTACACCTAATATCACTTGGCTTCTTCTGATTATTTTCGACTTCAATCTTCGACTACACTTAGCTATTCACTGGGTAGATGACGTGGAAGAATTCAGACCTTCGCGTTTCATTGACACTGATACATACCGGTGGCCTCGGGATGGATGTGAGTCAGCTCTGGTCAGGAGCTTTTCCGTCTGACTTGAGGCTGATAGTCAATGCTTTCTCGGGGGGTCCGCGTAGTTGCATTGGTCAACGCTTCTCACTCACTGAAAGCGCATGCATCCTTGCGCATATCATACGCAAATACGAGGTTCACGTCCCGGATGACATCAAGGACAAACCATGGGCCACACAGAAGGACATCTTGCTAGACTGGACACCAGGAATTACTGCCACCCCGAACAATGGGCGCGTCACGTTCCATCGTCGTTGTCATTCAGAGTAGCTTAATTGGTCAAAGCCTTTGGCAGCAACTTGCATCGTCCATCGTTGTTGCTTTGCTTTGTACCTATCTGCTCTCTATCATGTACCTTGGATCTTGGTGTGAGATTGTAGTTGGTTCGTATCCTTCCGCATGAAATCCGTCAATCCAAAATATGCGTTATTTGGCGATTCCAAAGTGGTTATACGCATCCAAATTCTGATAAATCTAAGTAGCATAAACAGTTTCCCTCCGATGAATTGCACTTCAAATGACTCTCACATCATGTGTCACTTGCGAAGTGCATTGCCTCTTGCCATGTTATCTTCAGGCCATTTTTCGGCAAGCATCAACGTCAACGCCGCTGACACTACTACCTCTGTCAAGCATGTGATTAATGTTTCCCGGATAATCTATTTATTTCAACAACTTTTCATTTGAACATTCGAATTATATCACGAAACGGAATATTGCACATCCTCGAAACCATCTACTTTCAGCCTTCTTTCCGAAGCCATTTCCAGCACTGCTTAAAGATTGATATTAATTGGGCTACAACCCAGCACGAGGAGGCCACCGTTCTATGTGAACTTGTATTACAGGGAGAAAAAAAACCGACTAAGATAACTCACGAAGTTATCGCCATTGCAGCAAACGGCTTGGGAGTTGCTGAATATGTGGATTAGTTTTGTGGCGCGATCACTGACACTATCAAACACGAATTACCACTGGGCACCTCCAACGAGTGGACTACAGGTTACTAGTAAATCCATTTTAGTACCTCGTACGGATCAACACGAACAACAAACTCACAGCCAACTTGACCAGTAAGCGTGCCAAGAACGACACCAAGAAGACCGGCGACGATGCCAACGAGGGGGTCTTTGGCCTGCAGATGACTCCATCAAAAACACTACATCGGTGGATATCATGAACATACTCACATCTTGCACCTGGTCGCAACATTGTTTGGTTCCAGCACTCGCATCGCAATCAACCGAGTTACCACCATTAGAGTTACCACCATCGGATTTACCACCATCGGTGCGAGGAACGACGTTGGCTGAGACGCAAAGCGCGAAGAGAAAGAGGAAGAACAAGGTGTGGATACGAGCAAACATGTTGATTGAAGCTGAGTTTCTGAGTCTTTATAGAAGAACTTGGTGTTCGACTGAGGGATAAGTGCATCTACAGAAGCCTTTTATACCTTGGATTTCCGTCACAAGGGTTAACCTATGATATTCTCTCGATCCGATATGGTAGGTTGGAATTAAAATGGCCTCGTGTCCATCATCAACCGATCCCACAACCCCTTGTGGGGGGGTTTGACATGTACGAGCATCTGAAAAAGAACTTTCTTTGTGCGGATCTAGCAGTTTTTGACAAGAAAGATCAATGCCACGTCTGCCGGTCGCTGTCAACATATCTCATGATGCATTCGGCGCCAATATTCTAACATTTCGAAGCAAGGAAATTCTAGGCATAGATGAGAATTTCCTCTAAATTGAATCTCTTGCTGCGACGGCGCGCTTCCGGTCCTGGTGCTAATCAAAAATCCGATGGCATGGGAAATGTTGATAAGGCAACTGAAAGACAGACGGTCCATCACCCAGCTTGAATTTTCTTTTTTCAGTCTCTATTTCCCTTTCGGCGTTACTAACACGTTCAATAGCAATGTCAATTGATAATTATATTCAAATTTATACACTCACATGTCATACACTCGGCTCCACATATCACCATTTGTCGAAAATGTGCCCAGCTCTACATCGAACCCATACTGCAGCGATTCGAAGTCGGTCTTTAGAACATCTCCACGAGGGAAGACAAATGTCCATCAAAGACTCTTCCTGGTGAGTGTCGTACGAATAACGCTGATCAACTGTAGGCACCGGCACCCAAATGATGAAGCGCACCTTGAGGAAGCTCGGGAATGTCACAATCCTTTAAAAAATCATGAATTTGATCGTCAGTCTCAATTTTGTATGATGTACTCCCAAGAAATTTTGGGCTGTGAAGATCAGACGCTGTTGAAACATTCCGAGATTGAGTCATAGCTAGGTGAGAATCTCCCTTGGCACACTGGGAAAAAGAAAGCGCACACCTCGGTAGGCCCCGAATCCGATAATTATGGATGGTATGCATGTAGGCCGATGGCCTGTACTTCGTACTCAGGTTATCCGAATCATACACGAATGGAGGCATGTCATCAAGAACTCGGAGCTCCGGGGCAAAGGCTAGCGTCATGAGTCACGAAACTCGTGAGGCCGTGGCTGCATACATAGCCTTCATGGCATCAAGACAAGAATAAGGCCGTGCAAGGAACTACGCGATGACATTCAAGAATCAAAAGAAGATTAGGAATCAGTTTCAATAATAAGGACAATGGCACTTTCCGGAAATCAATGACACTAATGCTTCTCTGTCCATCACTAAGCGTTTTCAGCCCTTCAGGGGACAGTGGACGACTTGTGAGCCTGAAACTACGCGAAAGTAAAAAGAGATTTTATGATCGGCCTCTCGACACAGGAACCAGATGAGCGTTGGCGGGGCGAATCTTAGTGAAAGCAGCTCAAGATCCTCTATAGTTTACGAGTAAGTTTACGACTATTTGATAGGCCAGATATGACGGCGACTGGCTCAAATACGCTCGATTTATCCGGAAGGATCTACTAGTCAATATCCCACCAGTGCCTAGCAAATTCAAGAGAAAAAGGGTGTATCGCTTCGATTTATATGCCATATCAAGCTTCGACACTGGTGCAGGTTTCCCAGAGAGAGAACGGACAGATGTGTGCGACAGGTAAAGGAAGCAGGACTCCGAGCAAGTCCAGGCTGATCGCAGTCAAGAAGTACTTTACCATTGTAAAGTCTTCCCATTTGTTCGAAGTTCTTCAAAGTGCGAGATCTCAGTCCATTATGTGCTCGACCAACGACAGCCACCATATCCAAGCGATAATGGATTAAACATGGACCATCTGGGTATACTATCACATGTAATAGGATGCAAAATGAGAGTTGCAAAATCTGGTTTCGAGATTGGGTGGACGATTGTAGGAAAGAGTGGCCCTGAGTTGATCTTGTAGCTGGTATATCAGGTCAAAAGAGTTTATACCGTATATGTATACATGAGAGAATAGCTTCCAAGAGTTATAGACCATCCGAAGGAATTCCAGAGGTTTAGAGAAAAAGCAGTTTTGCGTGACTGACTTCTGCAACTCAGTCACGAGTGTGTCACACAACCGCCATCGGTTAATGCCCCCAAGGCAAGCCAAAATTTGTCAGTTTCGGCAGTCGGCTGCTGTAGTGCGGACTTGTAACCTACCTTACCTTCCGGCTTCCTTCTGACAGAGTGCATAACACCCTGCCAGTGAACCAACTCTATATATAGGTGTCTAGAGGCTGATTACCAGCTCTTGTCAACAAATCCTAAACAAGAAGTGTGGGTATGTTGCGAAATCGTGATTTGCTCGAAATTTTGCAACTCCCTCTTTATGACAGTAGTAGGCTCCCGATAAGAGGTGTTTGCGAACACTCCGACGTACTCGTTTGGGTACTCAGATAGATAGACCAAACATCAGATTGTTGCGGTTCAACGCGAACTTAATTCGCCAGTCCACTGAGTAAATGTTGCGGCAGTGTCCTTCTGAACAATAAGTAAAAACCTACATAGCGATTATGAGCTACTTAGTTTAAATGTCTTCATAAGGTGCTCCACTCTAGCTGATGGAGTGGAATTGGCTGTTCATAGATCATCGAGCACGGGATGCACAAGACAATTTGTCTAACATTACATCCTTGAGAACTTTGGAGGGAAATTACGGAACAAAAAAGACTAGACCCGATTCTGACCATCCCCAAGGATAATAGTTTTTTCCAAGGGCTTGGGACGACTGGAAGAAAAACCGTCACGGTCATCTTTCAATCGAGAAGCCGGCAGAAATATTAATATCATGGGTAGCTCACTATAATCTCAGATCCGACGACCACTGCTACATCCAGAAATCACCATTTTACAACTTATTCACAGTCTCTTACCTTCCGTCGAACACCCTGGATCTACCCTTATTCTTGACGAGAAACCTGACTTTCTGCCGTTATATTGACCCTCAACGGCGCCCCACCAGAACCTTGAATTACGCGACCGGCCATGCGCGATCGGAGGTCAGAGAATATCTGTATATTGTTAGAGCTGTGTAAAATATCACTGAACGGGTGCCCACCCTAAACCGCGTATGAAGGGAAGAATGTATATACATATGTACAATTATCATCCACAGTTTGCGACGTCCCAGTGTTCAGGGTCATGAGAATTACACAAGTTCCGGCTAGGGCGACGGAAAAAGAGACATTGCGATCTGTGTCGGGTCTAGCTCGAACTAATCATTGCATCCTACATAACGTGATCTTCATCACAGATTGCACTGCCATTCAGATTATTGGCTATGAACACGTACCTTTTGTCATCTGCAAGGGTGTTTTCAGTCTTTGTCATACTAATCACTTCATGACCGCACATGTAGTCTGTACCTGCTCCAGAAAGTCCTTCACTTATTTGAATGACAAAAGCCGCCGTATCAGCCATCGCAAGTAATTGAGTACGTACATAATACGTCCCCCTTCTCACAATTTTTCAAGATTGTTGATCAACAAAGAGGGTTACCTGTCCATCCGCGCGTCCAGATCGCTCAGAAGACTGCTTCAACATGTCATTCACATCAGAATCTCGCGTTCGAATTCTTTCATAACTATTTCATAACTTCGTCTCAATTTCGAGTTGCCATAAGCATATAGATGCCAGAAAAAAAGAGAAACCAGATCCGCTGTGGTCGATCCATACCGGGGACATTATCGAGCCCTGAAGCCGCTCTGGATCCCTCACCTCGATGGTTTGTGTGATGAAAAAAAAGAAGCTAAGTATCACGGCGGTAAGATCCCCGCTACATAGGTCGACAGTATTGTGGGAAGTTTGACAGTGATACGTACTTCGATCGATATGCATGATTCTGGGTCATAGATCGCCGCTGCCGATGGGAGTTTGATACCGTATTGATATCGAGTATGATCGGCAGACTATGCAGTTCCGCATCGCTTCCATTTCTGATGAAGTCGTGGTGAGGTCGCTGGGAGCAAAAAGGATTTTGGGGGTATGGACTTTGTTTGGGCGCCTGACATTACATAGGAAAGGCATATTCATGTGCATGGGAATGATCCTGTCGACCATATGCTTTGCAGTCTCTTCGGAGATGCTGTCATGGCTTGTCATATGTTATTCATAATAGACTAGCTATACTCAGGGGGTGTGCCGGGTGCAATAGAAATTTTCTATGCTTCTGATATAGCATAAGAGATAAAACAGCAGATACAATGATAGTTACTTACTGATAGAGATAACACAATGGTAGTACTACTTTGTCTCGACAGGTGACGTGACGACAAAAGGAAAATCGATATCACGATCACGTGTGTACACATTGTCTTGATGCTATTACGGCGATGTCACGAACCCTAGAACAGGGACAACAATCTATGCATCGCAAAAAGACAAACAAATCATGGACTACAGACACAAAGACGAGGAGTGAAAAAAGAACAACTCAACCACTTCTTCACTCAACGTTCGACTTGGGATTCAACTCAAAAACCCACTTATCCTCTGCCGCCCTCAATTCCTTTTCTCCCCAACTAAAATTGACAAAGTTATGTCCGTACTTCCACGGTCGGCGATCTGTCGAAGTCATATCGATGAGCATCTTAGAAACTTTGAAAAAGAGGTTTGAGAGAAACGTACGTCCATGCAATGCATAGCCATCACCCTCGATCGTCAGACGTTCCGGAAGTCGCGAGACGATATGTCCAAGTAAGAGACTCTCAATCGCTGCCTTCCAGTCACAAGATTCAATAACGTGTGCCACGGACAAGATCGGATGGAGAATGATAAAAAGAGCGCACGGTGATGTCCCTCTCGAACTTGTAAAACAGCTCGATGCACCTCTTCGTGGACTTCCTGTGCTCTCGGTGTCAGTTTAAAGCGCATGTATGCGGCAAGTTGGAAGCATACTGAGGCTTGACTATGACCTGGACGACTTGGGCATCAGTGGATGGGTGCTCAGTTATTGCGTCTGGATAGAGGGGAGGAAAGAATATGAGAGCGGTCTTGCCGAGTTGGAGACAGTAGGACGGAGACGTCATCGTCGGATGGAAGGAGGAAGCCGTTGTTGTTATTCGTGTCACTAATACTTGAGTTCACCGATCACAGCTGCCATCGATACGAAACGTTATTTGGGGGGCATAGAACGAAACAAATACATTGACATAAACATACATCATGTATTACTTACAGTAGTATAAAGTGCTCAAACGAGTGAGCGGATTTAAAAAATTGTCACAGCAGACAAAGAGTAGTCTGAATCGAGTTTCATAATCCCGAAGGAATACGAGCTGCGAAGTGAACTAAAGGACGGTGCTCTTGTTCGCGCCGAGTGCCGCCGACAGGTCGGGGCAGCCCAGGGTCATCGGTCAGGATCGGCGAATCAGAACCTCGCCTACGCGCGACATAACGAACCCCCAAGGGTCTCATACGGAATCTCCGAAGATGACCACGTCGGTGTAATCCGAACGTGCAAGCACGCATTCATGCCGTGAGAGCTGTGTGGCAGCACCAAGCAACGAGCATGATGGAAACGACACCGCCCAGTCCTCGCAGCGAGTTTCAAACCGCATGCCGAGTTGTCCTCCCTTGACCCGAAGGCCAAGATCTTGAGACATGATCACGGTAACGGTGAATTTCTGGTACGCTGCTCAACGGGTAACCGCTGGGTCCCGCAAGAACCGATCGAGGAGGACTAGAATACTCAGACCTTAGCCCGTTCGCAAATACAGGCAACGGATGCCCTGTGCGTAGCGAACATCGCAGCCTTGAGTCTGCTGTGGTAATGAAGAAAGGAAAAAAAAGGTGGGAAAAGCTATAAAAAGGCATATTTTTGTTTATTTGTTCATCCGGACCGAGCGGACCGATGTATGTATATTCTGCTTCCAGGTCGCCGTCGGAAAAACCGATTAAAGTCATGGCTTATCGATCTGCGCTGTCGACTATAAAACCCTGCCACATCCTCAAATTTCTCCTTATCCATTGCAATGCCTGCCTCCAAGTCTGTTAAGCTCAACACCGGTGCTGAAATGCCCACTGTCGGTCTCGGTGCGCGTCTATCAATGACCGCTCTACCATTCTCACAATTTCAATACACAGGCACCTGGAAATCCAAGCCTGGCGCGGTCGAACACGCCGTCGAGTTCGCTCTTAGGAATGGTTACAAGTCCATTGACACCGCTGCTGCCTACCAGAATGAGACCGAGGTTGGTCTTGGAATCAAGAACTCTGGTGTCGCGCGCGAGTCGTTCTTCCTCACCACCAAGCTTGATAACCCGGACCACCTTGTCGCCGAGGAGGCTCTTGACAAGTCTCTCAAGAACCTCGGTACTACTTACCTCGATCTTTGGCTCATGCACTGGCCTGCTCCCATGACCGCTGGATCTGTCGCACCTGTAAAGACTGTACGTGAATTCCATTATAGATCGCATTCAATGGGAAAGTTTATCCGAACCGTGGCAATTACAGATCGACTGGCTTGACACCTGGAAGACGATGTCTAAGATTTACAAGGCCCACCCCGAGAAGCTCCGTGCTATCGGAGTCTCCAACTTCTCCGTCAAGTACCTCGAGCGTCTTTTCGACGCCCAGAAGCAAGATCCTGAGAACGTCCTTGTCCCCGCCGTCAACCAGATCGAGCTCCACCCGTCCGTTATCTACTCTGAGCCCGCCTGCTAAAACTGACGTTAGTATCCACGCAGTTCTTGCCCTCAACAAGACGTCGTCGATTTCTGCAGGGAGCGTGGCATTGTCGTCACTGCCTACTCTCCTCTCGGCTCTGACAACTCTCCTCTGCTCGAAAACGACATCGTCAAGAACATCGCAGCCAAACACAATGTTCAGCCCGCCAACGTCCTCGTCTCTCTCCAGGCTAATCGACCCGGCGTCACTGTCCTTCCCAAATCTGTTACCAACTCCCGTATTTTGAGTGCGTATCATCTCATTATATGACCCATGTCGTTTACTGATTTTCTCTCTATCTCTGTGTTTAGGCAACTCCACCATCATTGACCTGACGCAAGACGAGATCGATGAGCTCCACTCTATCAACAATACTCACCACTTCCGTGCTTGTCACCCGTCGTGGACGGGTTGGGGGTCCCTCGGCTTCCCTGACTGCCTCGACGCTGACAAGTAGAAGGCTTTTTTACAGTCGATGGTCTGTTAAAATTTGATGTGTAATATACTTCTTACCGTCAATCATTATTACTAGCTTATGATCCTCGAAACTTATATGTCCCTTGTCTCCCGATCGTGTCATGTACTGCTAAAAGAAATTTCAATGGGCGGGGGAAAACGGTAATGTGCCGGAGTATGTGTCAAGATGTTACCCAACAGTAGTTACGCGACGGGGCTTGATTTTCGGATTTTTGTCGGTCGAAATGAGGATTATATCAAGAGATAAGGTACTGCCAGACGATATTTCATCAATAATCAAATAACGCGGCTACATTACTTGCTTATCTTTAGTCAGGATCGCCGTCTTCTCGGACGGTCCGAAGTCAGTCCGAAGTCACAACCGAACGCAATCTTCAGAAAAGTTTATGATGATTGAAGGTTAAAATGTTAATGGCTATATACATCAATGTTAATGATCGTTGGTCTCATGACAAAGTTCGACGATGTACACGAATCAACTCGGATATTTTCCTTCTCAAGTTCCTCAATGACTTTCTCATCGTGCGTACATCCGGATGATCATAATCATCTTGGCGCGCTGACCAAGATCCAGAAGGGTAACGAACGGATGGTCCCCAATGTAACTCATCCTCCTCAATCTCGACATCATCATCCTTCTGTTTGTATCTGTCACTGCTGGGTGACATGGACGGCAAGGGCGTAGAAGTTTGCTTCGGCTTCCGGTTTGGAGCGAGGAACGAGAATTCCGAGTCAGATATAGGAGAATCATGTTGAGATTCATCGGCAGCGGTGGCAGAGGAAATGGTGGTGGTGGTGGGAGTGATGGTGGAGGGGACCTTGGCACTGGCGATTGATATTCTGCGAAGCTTGTTCGTGATTTTGCCTATAGGCAAATGAAACTCCTCATCGATAGCCACGATGTAATCATCCAAACGCTCCGAGAAAGATGCGTATCGTCTGTGGCGCTCGATGAAGATGCAGTCTGCCGACATGAGTTGAGGCTGACAAAAACATGGGTGCTTATATATGCGTTCAAAAAGCTATAAGTGGCTGCGGCGTTGTTAGAGCGGTTTGATGGGGCTCCAGGGAGCAGATTGTCCTTTTATGCATTTTTTCAAGTGGGTGAGGGTACCGGCGTGAACGTGGGGCTTTGAGGCCCTCCTACACTTGTTGTGTCCCTTACTAATAACTGCCTCCTATATTTCTCGGAAGTGGGGTTTTCGGAGGTGGCGTTAGGAGTGATGAGGTGTTTTGACCGTGCCTTCGGCACGGACGCCCAGTCTTAGTCTCAGTCTTTCTTACATATACTATATTGTATAGTCTATACAATATGTTCTAATTACAATACTATTATTCAAATACAAAACTATTAAGTACTGAAATTTATAGAAGTTAGTAAAGATATTTCAATCTGTTAATAGCAA
>JABCKS010000480.1:0-11240 GCA_018851325.1 Termitomyces sp. DKA19 | reverse complement strand
TGCCGCTCGCGCCCCGCTGACTTGGACCTTGCCACCCGCACTTATCCGACGCAATCGTTCGTCATGTTGTGCTTGTTCGCGTCGACGTGACCCATCTTCACTTCTTCTTTATTTGAATAAGCTTGTATTTAATCTTACATACAGTCTCCGCTTTCACATCACATTAATACTCGTTTGGCTGTGACTGTTATCGCACAGCGATCCCAGTGTGATATAATCCAGGCTTTTCCGATCAAGTCACAGCTCGAGAGTAATGTCCGACTCTTCACGCGTGTCCGTAACAACACCGCATTGACCTACAATGATCTATAATTGTTATCACCGCATCGCCGGTGGATACGTGTGATTGTTTGAGGCTGTGCACCCGGTACTTAGCAGGCAGTTGTTGGTAACAAAGATTTATAAACCCACAACCCACGGTCTTTAAACTGTTTTCTCACTACTACTAGCACCACCACTACAATGTCGCCTTCACCACCGGCATACGGCAGCGATCCCCAATCGAGGAATCCTGATGACCGTGCGCTTCCCGAAGGCTGGATAACGCAGTACGATCCAAAGTAAGTCAGTTCCTCTCCATCTTATCATCGATCGCGTAGATGGTAGATGCTAACCTCAACTTCCAGCTACAAGACCTGGTAAGTACGCGCTCTCGAGCTCAAACAAATAAACAACCATCAACACCCTTACAGGTTCTACGTAGACACGAAAGCCAAACCGCCCACTGTAACCTGGACACACCCCCTCGGCCCGCCCCCGCCCGCATCCTACGCGCCCCCCTCTGGCCCTCCCCCCTCGAACCCCACCTCATCCCCGTCCTCCCGCAGCGGTGGCGGCGGCGGCTACCCCCAACAAGGCCCAGGCCCGTACCCGCAGCAGGGTGCCTACCCACAGCAAGGCCCGTACCCCCCGCAGGGCCCGTACCCCCCGCAAGGCTACTACGGCGGGTACCCGCCTCAGCAGCAGGGCGGGTGGGGATCGTACGGACCTGGGCCCGGACCCGGGTACGGAGGAGGAGGGTATGGGGGCCCGCAGCAGGGCGCGTATCAGGACCCAAAGAAGAAGAGTGGGTTTGGAGCGGGGGCGATGGCGGCGGGCGTTGGGGGCGGGCTGCTTGGCGGGCTGTTGTTGGGCGAGGCGATGGATGGGTTTGGTCAGCCGGATGTCATTGTTGATGGCGATAATAGTGAGTCTACTCTTTGTTTTCTGAGTTATGGGTCGGGGCTGATGTGTCTATAGATGATGTTGATGTTGGTGACTTTTAGTGCGTTCGAGGAAGGGTTCTTGTTGCGGTCCGATGCGGTGTATATTCTATTCATGCGTCTCGGTTTCAAGCTTTAATATTAGTTTGCTGTCTATCACAGAATCTGTAGACTTTCATGAGAGATTTCGTTTTGGATGGCCCTTCATATTGAACAATCTTATCATCCATCGGCAATCTAATCATTGTTCCATTTATAACACCGGACAAGCTACCTGTTTAACCGCGACTCATCCCCACAGTCATCCGCAAAGCCCGTGTGTAGGCCTCGGCCTTGATCTAACGACGCCAAGCATGTCAGCAGTAAGTACACGACCAATAATTGACCGTGCTCTACGGATTCAATCAAACCTTAACAGTTTGCGAGCTTTGTGAGCTTTCCATCTCCATAATCACGTAACCAACTTTGATTTACATATGCACAGGTCCGTTACCAACCTGGCTGATATGTGGTCCATATGACCACAGCACACATCCTTTCTTGGTTAAGAACAGCCTTCATCCCGTGAACATGCAATATCCGTGCGAGTGTTTCCTTTTTGTTCTCTGTCAAACTAAAAAAAAGGAGAGCACAGGTACATATGCATTGTTCGACTCCCCCATCAGTGTGCAGCGCGCTGATTGCTCGGTTTGATAGATGGACAGGCACGCCCGGCAGATCATGATCGTACCCTGTACATGTACAGCCGACACCACAGCAGAACGACAGCTTTCCAATCCTTATAAGCGCTCTCACCCCAGACTTTGTTTTTGCCTCTCACCAATCATGCACACCCCTGCTGCTATTGCTCCTGACAGCGGCAATCCCGACACACGTCCCCTGCCACCAGGCTGGATCTCCCACTCCGATCAAAAGTGCGTCCCAGTCATCAAAGAAAAAGGTATATACTGACTGATTCACCATTCAATAATCAATCAGCGGATTGTGGTTCTATGTGAACGCAAGCACCGCACCGCCTCAAGTCACATACAACCACCCCCTCGGCCCCCCGGCGTCCTCAAACCCTCCCAAACTGTCCAGGGCTCAAGAGCTCTATGCGTCCGCGTTGTCCACGTCCAGCGCTGCGCATCTGGGACCCGCCTCTCCGCCTCCCGGAGCGGCTCTCCCGACTCCCCCGAGTGCGCACACGGCTACGATGGGCATCGCGTCTGTGCCCATGTCGCCCACGTACCAGCCGTTTCCCGTACTCCCAGCCCCAGGACCTGGCGCATCTCCAGCGGCGCCCCCGGGTGTACAACATGCCTCAATGTCTGTATCTCGGGCAGGCAGTCAGTTATACCACCCGTCCCAGTTCCCCTCGCCCAATCTAGGACCCGGCGCGTCCACGGTGTCTCCACCGTCAGGAGCAGCCCTGCCGACGCCTCCAGGCGCACAACACACCTCTCCAACGGGTGTCATGTCCGCATCACCAGCGTACCACCAACAGCAGCAGCTCAACTCGTCTCCCGTGTCCAACCAAGTCCAGTACGCGTCCGCGTCCGCTGGGATTCGCCATGATGGAATGCCCGCCCAACCTGTGTTTGGAAGCACAGGCCAACCAACATTATATATCCAACCCCAGCCCCAACTCCAACCTCCCAAGCCCACCCGCCTGAGCTTCTTCGGCACGCCCATCCAATCTTCGTCTGGAAGCACAGGCTCCCACCAACCACCATTATACACCCAGCCCCAGCCCCAACTCCAACCTTCCAAGCCCGCCCGCCTGAGCTTCTTCGGCGTCCCCAAGCACGCCGCATACACCCCCACCCCCGCAACACCCCACTCCTATACGCCTCCCACCCTGACCCCCACCCCGGCGTCGTACGAGCCCCCGACCACCGACCTCGCCACACGCAAGCTCCAAGAAGGCTACAAGGTCCTCAAAAAAGTGGGCAAAGCCGCGCTGAACCTCGCGGGGGGCGCGATCCATGCGACGACGGGTGTTCCGCCTAAGACGTTGTTGAGCAATGAAGTCGCGTCGATGCTCGGGACTATCTTGGTCAATAATATTAACAGCAACAGCAGCGATAATGGTGATGGCGATGGCGATAGCGATGGATCGGGATTGGGGGTAGCGCCGGTGGATTTGCAGGCTGTGTTGCAGGGCGCGCCGGATGCGAATTATGGGGCGGTGATACAGGCTGTGATCAGGCAGCAGCAGGTGCAGCAGGAGATGCAGAAACAGCAGTCGTTGCTTTTGCAGCAACAACAACAGCAGGGAGCGGCGGCAGCAGCAGCAGCAGCATTGTCGCCTCCCTCTCCGGCGGTTGATTATATGTTGTTGATTTCCGAGCTGCAGAGAATTCAGCAGGCAGCGCAGGGTCAGGCGACGTCTTTGGGACAGGTGGGACTAGTGGGACAAGGGGCGTCAGGACAGGTGGGGTTGACAGGGGTACCGGGACAAGTTGTGTTGAACGGTCAAGTTCAGACGAACAATGCATTTTCGCAAACCCAGCAGAACATGCTCAGTACTCAGAGTGGCCAGGCACACCAGTTGGGTCCGTCTGGTCTGGGCGTGGGCATGCAGAATCAACAGATGCTGCTTCAGACGCAACAAATCTTACAGCAGCAGCAACAGCAACAGCAGGCACAGAACGTTCAGTTGCCGGGTACACAGGTCCTCGCTACGCACCAGCAACAACAGCTTGGGCTGAGCCAGCCCCACCAACCTGCTCTTGGATTCCTGGGGCAAGCTCAACTTACCCAGCAGCAGCAGCAGCAGGTCGCGGCACAGGTGCAGGTACAGTCAAATCAAGGCAACCAGGCGTTTCAACCGCAATACCCTCCCGTTCTTGCTCCTGGAGCACAAGCCCACCAAAACCACATCCCTCCCGTTCAACAGGGTTACCAACCTCCACTCCAATATCAAGCCCCTACCGGCGTATCCGTTCACCCCATTTCAACATCACATACTCTCCTCAGCCAGACTCAGACCTCACCATCGTCAGTAATCAACCCAATGTCGCATCCAACACCAATGTCTCCTCTGCCTCAGCCTCCGTCAGCCTCTCCGCCTGTACATAGATACTCACCCTCCTATCCACACTTGCACCCCCTTTCATACTCCCCCTCAAACTCAAACTCCAACACTCAACACTCACACTCACACGGATCCCTCCCGGCCTCGCATCCGCAATCCCAGGCTCAGCAGTTTACCAACTCAGTCGGGCCTACCGCTGCAAATGTATCGACGTCAGCATCAGCATCGGTGCCTACTCCGCCCCCTAATCTTAATCAAACATCACAAGGACAGGAACAAGGACACGTTCTTAGCGTTCCTGCTCCCGCCCTTGCTCCTGTTCCTGAACATGCGAGCGTGTCTTTCCCCCTTGTATCCGCAGCTCAGCAAGAGCAGGTCGTTAGCCCGAGTGTGACTGAGATGACGGCTCCGAATGTGGTGTCGGATTCGCCTAATATCACTCAAGCTCCTCTACCTGGGTATAGTGGCCACCTCTCTGGATCTGCGTCTGCGTCTGCCCCCACCCAGTCTACAGGTAACAATCAACAGTCAGCCACGTATCAGAATGTACCTCAGTCGGCGTGGACTGAATCGGCTGCCTCTTCCCCGTCATCTGCGCAGCGGGAACGAGTCCATTTGCACATTACCCAACTTCTGCTCAGGTGACGATGATGCCAAACCCTACTTCATACAACTCGTCATCCGGTCATCTGTCTCCTCCACCCGTACCCCAAGTGACAACCTCATCTCAGCTGTACCAGCCTCGGCCCATACTGCCCGTGTCACCACCCGCCATCCCGCCGACGCCACCGACCCATCCGCACGAGCCGCACCATACCAAACCGCCTATGGAGCCCGTGCAACCTGTTCATCCCGGCCTGCCCACTGCTTATCCCGGCATCTCTCCCCTGTCGTCGGCGAATGTGCCAATCAAGCCTCAGCAGACGCCGAATGGCCTGTACCAACAACAACATCTGGCCCCCGTTGGAGGGCCAGCGCACATCCAATTTGGCGCGGGCACACAACAGCAGCACACCACTACTACTGCTCAGTCGTACAACCAGCCGGCGGCCCCGGCTGGAGGGTCAGTACCATACCAGCTGCACCCACAGCAGCAACAGCAGCAGCCCACTCCACAACAGACGGCCCTAAGTGGGGGACCGGCGCAGTCTCAAACCGATCCAGTTGCGGCATATCAGCAGCAGCAACAACAGCAACAGCAAGATGCCACTGTGACTTCCCAGGTTTATGACCAACAGCAGGTGGCCCCGGGTGGAGAGTCGTCATTACAGAGCCAATTTGATGCAGACGCAGCATATCAGCAAGAGCAGCAACAAGAAATTGCTGATCTGCAGGCACAACAAGATGCGCTACAGCAGGCTCAGCAGCAACAGTTTGATGGCATGTATCAACAACAGCTTATTGCTCAGCAACAGCAGTCTACGGACTTTGCTGCAGAGGTGGTTGATAATAGTTTTGATATGACAGCTCTGTCCTTTTCATTGTCGGATTCAACAAATGGCTATTATAGTTAGTTTTTTGTATGTATATGGAAATGTTATGATGAATTGCCTGGATCTGAAAGCCTCTCTTATCAGAGTAATCTTCTTCAGTGTCTATCAGCACATCACTGAACATCCTTTCAATTGCTCTGTGATGCCTTGGTGAACATGTGAAGTTACCCTGTGGTAATCTTGAATACCAATATATGGGCACAACTATTTTGGCACTAGGGATTGCACGATCATGTCATGGTGGACCATTATTACAGCTTGTAGTCCACCTCATCTTGAATACACAATCATCCACAGCAAACGAGCAAAGCAGGTTCTTTTTTCACTTCCAATAGGAAGAGGTTCATTAGGTTTGAAGTTTTTTGACAGAGCCCATCAAGTAGAGAATGAGCACCATATGTGCATGGAACAAAGGTAATGCCTTCACTGGCCTTCCCTTGCCAATACGTGTGTTGCGATGCAGAGAAGATGCAGACTGAGACCATGGAGATACATGTTATGTGCTGCTTCATGCTGCAAGTTCGCGATGGTCAACTTTTAATCGACCTAATGACCAAAACCTTGATAGAACTGTGACAATCTTTTAGCACATTTGATTTATCTTTCTTCATACCTCATTACTTCTACAACTTTTTTTTCCCTGTGGGTTTCGTGGTGGTGGCTTCCTTCTCCTCATAGCAGTAGTGGTACCAAGGAAGTTAGGGTACCTCATTAGCATTTGATCTCTGAAGAGCCTAAAATATGGAAGATGGAGGTGGAAATTCACTACACATGCGCTGGATGTGAACTCACGCATATGACACGTCGAGAAGTCGGTGACGTAGCAGGACCGGGTGCTTACGCTATCCCAAAGACAAAGACGAAGAGGAAAGAAAATTACATCCTAAGTGCAATATTTAGAGGATTAAATATACAATATTAAAAGGGTTCTAGTCCCAATAGGCCCTGACACGCCCCTTCTACATCGGCAATCTAAAGGCGTCATGAGGTCGAGCTGGTCTGAAGATGAGAATCAGAGTCTCCCACCTCTTTTGGTGCCGCAACAGAAAGCACTATTGGGTCAGTCTTCCCAACCAACACTTCGTCCTAAAATTCAAACTCAGAAACCAGGGATGCGCTTTGTGCAGAAGACATACCTCTATTCGAATGCCAATATTATGGAAATGGAGCGGAAAATTGGCTGATGGGGGGACATAAATCCCTGTTATGTTCCGTTTGTAAGTATTTCGATAGTGACAGAGAAGTGACAAACCTGGTTCAATAGTGATAATCATACCTTCCTCTAAGCTAGGAAACGTCAAAGATACGTCAACCAGCACAGAAGAAAGGAAGGTGATACTCACACCCCTGAGCGACCGACATCACTCGACTCATGGAGGTCTTGAAATCAAATCAAATCACAACTTGTGAACACGTTAATATACAGGAACAGATTCACCTAGGCCAATGTGATGGCTCAGGAAATGTGGGTACAACACATGTTCCAAATCATTGCCCTTGAGATCAAATCCAAGCTGCTTGAGTTCTTGCCTGAGCAGGTCACACGACCTTCGATGAAGGTCATACAGGCTGAGCTCTGAAGTCTCATGACAGAGGGCTATAAGTTGTTTTTGTGCTGCCAGTACAGCGGCATACAGGTCGCGCTGAGGTTCGGTAAATGTTCCTGAGGCGGGGAACGTCCGTGCTACCGAGGCAAAAGTGAGGCGAGAGTGATTGAGAATCTTGGATAAAAAGGATGATGCATACTGATATCCGAAGCATAACCGCTGAAACCGTAGGATCAGTGATCTGGGACTTTGCAGTCGAACAGCGATCATGGCGTACTTGTATTCACATCCAGCGTCAATAAGAATGGTTTCGCCGGGTTTAACGAGGTGGTTGTTCGATGTGTAATGTATGATCAGAGCGTTGGGTCTTTGAAATGAACGCTTCAGTACTCGGTGGAAGCTTTAAAACAGGTAAATGATGGCGTACCCAGATGCTACAACGGGGACATAAGCCGGCCGCTGTGCACCAGACATAGCGCACAGATACTCGAAATGAGCTGCCAGAGAGGCTTCAGGGATCCCCGGACGCGCGAAGCGCATTGTCTAGACTGTTGATGAGCAACTTCCGTGATAGCGGTAAGTGTGCATACTTTGGCGTGGGCACGCCCACTGATATCTGCGGCTGCTCTCATAACGCGTTGTTCAGCAGGACTTTTAATCGCTCGAAGCCTCGCGACCTCTGGTGCGAGCGGACGGCGCTTTTTTGAAAGGGAGTCAATAATGACATCGTAGTCTGAGCGTGCCTTGACTGGCGGTGACAAGTACTTTGATATAGACTTGCTGGTTGCTTGTGGTCCCCGGCGCGCGTGTGTCGGAGGAGTATCTACGTACACATGAGAGTGCATAAGCGTCGCTGATTTCAAGCTGGACGAAAAAATGTCGATGGATTGGGCGTCGTCGGCACCAAAAATGGCGGCTGCCTCGTGCACGCTTGTCCTACAACAAAGGTCAAAAGGTTTTAAGGATATTGCATAGTAGATATCCACTTTGCACCATCCCATTTTTCTTTGGCCAAATCTTTGCCTTTACAAAAGAGCGTCATTCGGTATCCCCGAGAGCTCGAAGTCTTTTCTGTTGCATATGAGTTGATATGGAATGAAGATAAATGAAGAGACGTACCCAGGATGACTGCAGAGTCGGGTTCCTCGAAACCGGTCAGATACCAAAAATTCGAAGCTTGACGATACTTGTAGCTTGCGAGAAAGATGTGTAGTAAGAAAAAGGTTCGTAATAACGCACTCATATGCACTTACAAGATATCTACAAGACGAACATCAAGCTGGAATTGATTTGGGAACAAAACGGCACATACTATTGCTCATGTACTTGACGGGCGCAGAGACACACACAACCAGGCTATCCTCTGGCAAACTTTCCATGAGATTCCTCCTGCGTTGTTCATAGTCCTCTGCAGGTATTCCAGGTGTCATCTCATGAGGTTGCACTGAGAAACAAAGTCAATCAAGGTTCAGAAACAAAATAAGAGCCCATGTACGGAGATGCGGATGAGATTGGGATAACGGTTGTCCATATATCGAAGGTTTAACATTGCCTTCGGCGAGATTGATAGCTTCAGTAGCGTATAGCCTAGCGAGGCTCGTGCAATGCAATGCTCGTCGGGCAGTGCATACTGTCCGCAAGAAATTTGACATGCAAGTTGATGCTTGTTGGTTGAACGTTAAATATTTGAATGATGATGATGATGGGTCGACCGGTCACGCGCAATTGACAAAAACCAATCTCCCATAGATTTTGAACCACATATTACCACGCGCGCGCATATTGTCCGGGTAATTGAGAGGTGGCGATACGTCTCTAGCGGATGCGCGATCGTCCGGCTGGCTTGTTTGAATCTATAATCTATCATAGTTCCACCCAAAGT
Source organism: Termitomyces sp. DKA19 (assembly GCA_018851325.1). Lineage (NCBI taxonomy): Eukaryota > Fungi > Basidiomycota > Agaricomycetes > Agaricales > Lyophyllaceae > Termitomyces > Termitomyces sp. DKA19. The sequence goes on along the minus strand of JABCKS010000480.1, from coordinate 2,097 downwards.
TGAGCGCTGGACACGCGATCGTGAGGGCGTGCTGGGTACTTCGCTTTCTTCGACTGTTGGCCAATTTCTTCTCAGGGTTTTCTTAGGATCTTCGGTGAGCTTCCATGTGGTACTTCCTTTGTCTACAGTTTTCGATGTGCAGCTTACGGTTTTCAGCTCTTTTTCTATAGGACTTAGTATGTTTCATGCCATAGCCTGTCTCTGGTGAGACAGGCGCATCATTATCACCTGAGCTAGTAAAAGCTTGACAACTGTACATTCTCTTCATGGGTACAAATTACTATACTTACACCAAGCTCCATGCATGTCCCTCACCATAACCGATACTTAATCCGCTAAAATCTCATTCTGGAAGTTGAAGCCCATTTCTCTGGTAGATCTGTCAGGTTCACCTTCACCGTCTGGATCAGAATTTGACGCATAATCTTCGGAGCGTGTATACTTGTGCCCTTGTTGTGAAGAGGTTTCTCCACGAGAGGTTCGTAGAGTTTGTTGACCACGATTAGGGATTCATTAAAAATGCGTTGAAAGACAGACTGACCACATATTCCTCTCGGATCTATCCTCATTGGACCAATTCGAGCACATGTGGCATACACCCCTGTGTGACTTCCGGCTGTGAGATAGACAACTTCGCTCAACTTATTGATTTCACCCATGGTCCAGGTACAGACGAGGCAGCTTCTCTTGCTACATCCGATGGGGTACTGAGCTTTGACATCCTGATTTGATGGTGACGCATGCAAACTTTGTACTTCGAGAGAGTGTTGACTTAGATAGACTTTCAACTTAAGCTCAGCATGAAGAGTAGTAGTCACTTTCCGCGGACGCATTATATCGTTCTTCCAGAAACTATTCAGGCCTTTCAAGTGGGATATCGCGTTCTGGCGGTTGAATTTTTCCTTTTTGTTCAACCCGAAGCCTATACTGTTTATAGTGGTCCAGATATCATCTAACGTTATCTCAAATTCATAGTCTGTAGCGCGTCCAATCTCTGCTTTAGTGACCCACTTGACTGTGTATGGTCCGTTTGTCTGTAGATAGAGGATTGTGTCGCTGACGCGAACATATTGACGGATCTTGTCAAGGTTTCGCCACAGTTTCGAAAGTTGTGAGTCACCTGTCTTGACTACATTCCGCCCTTTCGAGACACTTGCATCAAATGGATAACCGATATCGAACGGAGCTGTGTCCCTCGCAAGCTGACACCAGGAGTTGATGAAAGGCATTTGGAAGCCGTCTATGAGCGAGCGATGGATGGGTATGACACAATGAATTACAAGCCTCATATGGTACGCGAAATGAACACACGGTATCCGGGTTGGGAAGGGAAGGCCAGCGAAGGAATTACCTTTGTTCCATGCATGCATGCATGCAGAAATTAAACTCATCCTCTACTTGATGGGCTCTGTGGAAAAGCTACAAACTCAAGTGGATGAACCTCTTCTTATAGGAAGTGGACAAAGGACCTGTCTTTCCTGTTCGCTATGGATGGATGAGTTCAATCGTATTACCAAGATGAAATGGACTACGAGCCGTAATAACGGGCGGCCACGTTATGATTGGGTACTCCCCGGCGCTTCAACAATCGCGCCATATGTTGGTGTCGAAAGTCACCAGAGGATAAGTTGTCATATTCGCCGAACCATCACAGATGTCATTGGAAGGCTGATGAACGGTGTGCTGATAGATGCTATGAATAATTACCTCGATGAGAGATGTAGGCGGGTCGAGGCAGAGAGTCTATCGTATCTTTATCAGCCAAACTTGGATGGCAATTCGAGTTCTGCCTCTCCTAAGTAGTTTTAACGAGGTGTTTTGACCGTGCCTTCGGCACGGACGCCCAGTCTTAGTCTCAGTCTTTCTTACATATACTATATTGTATAGTCTATACAATATGTTATAATTACAATACTATTATTCAAATACAAAACTATTAAGTACTGAAATTTATAGAAGTTAGTAAAGATATTTCAATCTGTTAATAGCAAGCAATACTTACATTTGTAAACCACCAAGGATTTCTTGATAAACAATATTTGCTGTCTTTCTTGATGTATTGTCTGGTGACAAAATTACCTTGATATGATTGCCAGA